>VYZW01045146.1:67728-98237 GCA_013401315.1 Balaeniceps rex
ACTGCATCCTATCCTGCCTTGGCAGCAGGCTCTCACTCCCACTCAAGCCTCTATATTTTTATTGAAGAAAGTAATGGCTAATGCTATTATGCCCATTCCCAAGCAGATGGATAACAAGATCATAAACAGGGAAAAGATTTCCACAAAGCACCATTGGCACTGCTGCCTTTTCTCCTTATCAACAGTTGTACAGGTTTTTCTTCATTTTCTACCGATCATCACAGTTTCTTCTCAGCCGCAGCCCCAGGAAAGCATCAAGACCTTCCGTAGACCAGTCACAGCATGGCTTTGGGAGCTGAACTATATGAAAACTAATGATTTTCTTTCTCCCCAGCTGCTGATTTTCTTTGATACTTTGGATGAAAGAGTGAAGAGCAGTAAGAGGTGAGGATGCATAGCACACGCTCACAGGAAACCCTAAAGCCTTAGACCTTGCTCTTCAACACCAGAACCACCACCTCCAATTTTCAAAGGAATTCAGGTTTGCTCCCAAATTCTCTGTTTTTTGGGGGTTAAGTTCATGTTGGGGAAAAAAACCCACCTCTGAAGCAAGCTGTTTTGTCTTTTATGGAAGGAAGCTATGATGTTTTTTTCACCTCTGTACAGCAAACTGACAGACCGTATTATTAAATGATATTGTGTTACAGAATCCTGAAATTGAACTAGTTGAACATTATTTCTACCCCTCCTAAGTATCCACCTGCCCGTCGCTTCCATTAGTGTCAAGTTTTCAAGCTGTTCTAATAATTAAAGTCATTCTTTCAGCACTTTGTTAAAATGTGATATTTGAAGGTGATGATTCAGACAGCAAGAAAAGTGGGGAAGAGACAACGTACAACCAAGTGGCAAAAAATAAAATAAAATAAAATAAAATAAAATAAAATAAAATAAAAAAAAAAAAAAAGGGAAGCATCCAGGAAAGGAAGTTAGTGGAACTACAGACTTAGTAGAAATGAAAAAGCAAAATAAGCTTAACAAATGGGCCCACAATTTCACTTGATATAACTTGCCAGTAAAGAAAATAAATTGATCTTCAAAATACTAACAAAAAACCCAAACTGAAACTAGTCCAGCACCTTTTCTGAGCACAAGCCAGTTAGTTATCTTTATGTCAAGGTTCTCTTCTATCCCCAATCACTGATAAGACAAAAACTGCAAGCTTACCTCTCCAGAGCTTTTCAATATCACATAGAATTTTTTGCTTCAGGATTTTATTTCTTTTCTCCAGGAACCATCCCCATCTCTCGATCCATGGGAGATTACATTCAGAAATATTCAGCTGCTTGCTGGAGTACGTCTGTCCATTCTGCATTCCTAAAGCAAGTTCTGCCCTGTTCAAAAAATAATAACCAGGACTGAATTAACAGTTTCTCCAATTATTCTGGCATATTACTCTTAAGAATGTGAACAGTAGCACAATGCATGTAGCAGTAATACCTTAAACGCTTACTTGATTGGAATCGCTGGCACAAGCCGTGTTTGCAATTACTTTCCCTGAGTGTTACTTAAATACCGAAGCCACAATATGCCACCACCAGGCCCCCAACCTTGCTTTCTGAAAGAAAAATTAAAACAGCTTCCATTGAGAGGGAAGATTATTACTTCAAAATCCCATTTAAAGACAATTTCGCCTGCTCTAGGGTTGACGCATGAGCCTGTAAATCCTTTCTGACCGCTTCAGGGCAGCATTAGAGAAAAATTCCAATGCACAACTGAATTTATTTTGAGCAGCACATCTGATAATCAAGACAAACTCCATAATATGGCAAATAAAAACCACGAGCGTCAGTAAAAATGGTGCTGCCTATGCTATTTCTTCCACCAGCTTTAAAGCAGTGACTCAGGTCAGTAGGGAATAAGGTGCTTCTATCTTAACCAATGTTGTTTTCAATAGGACGCTCTGCAGAGGTGATAGAGGCAAGCAACCCCAGTGTATTACTAAAATCCCTGGGTTTTTTGTACACATACAGCAGAGCCTGATGCTTCAAGACTTGGCCTTAACCATTGCACTCTCCGGGGAGAAATGTTAGATGAGTTTCCACTTCTCAGATAATTTCACTGCAGCAGAACAGAACTCCCAAACATCATGTTTGCTGCTTCCCCTGCTCCCTTTGAAATAAAAATCTTGCTGCCAGCCACGATGCACTAACTTTTACCGTGTCCTCCGAGGCCACCGCAGCATGGAGAGATGGCATTTTCACGGCTTACCATGTTGAACACCTGTCTAAAGTCACCTCCGCTACATGTTCAGGTTTGGAGAAGAACTTCATGGGTGTAGAGAATTTAAATATTAATGTTAGGGACATAAATGCTGCTAGTAAACTTACTACTGCCTTTCTTTATTACAGCCTGGGGAAAATAAACCTGCTAATAGTGGTACAGCTCAGGTATTTTGGAGTGTACTCATAGTGAACAACAGCCTGGATGAACATTAAGGAACAGCTGTTAGCAAAGAACCACAAGCAGCACAATCCTGTACCGACTCAGTTTCTGTTAAAGAGAATCTTAAGTCACCAGGTAGGAATTTATTACGAAGGACAGGTCTTACAAAATTCAGACGAGTAGTTTGTCAAGTCAACCGGAGCAGGCAGCATGTAGCAGCACAAGCAGCAAATAGCCCAGCTGTCTTTCAAGGGAATTAAAAGCTCAACTTGATGGAAAAAGTGGCAAAAACCTTAGCTGCTGACCAGGGTCAACCCACAACTTGTTATTGCCTTTTGACAATAAAAGGTCAGAGAACTTAGTCCCATTGCATGGAGAAGCATTATTCATCACATACAGACTTCACTGCTGTATGCTGGGCTATAAGCAATAGTACAAGATTAATCTTGGTGCTGCCCATGCAGGTGGAAGTGGCTGGGTCGGGCACTTTTGGAATTTAATAGGAAAAAGTTCAGTCAACTCTGCTATTGAATTATTTCATGACTTTAGAAGAGAGTTAACTAGCAAAGTTCCAGCTGTGAAACAAGAAATCCCTGCCAACGTGATTGCAGATGTTTGTTTTGTTACCTACAAACTACATAGGCATCGGTATGTGAGCATGGAGATGCAATGTATCATGTCTGAGCAAATGCATAAGGAAAATGAACTCAATTTGTGAATAGTATGCAAAATTTGAAAACATGGTTTAAGTTGGGGGGTTTCTTTTGCCTCCACTTTCTGGATTGCAAGCATTTGGAGTAGGCTAGACTGGACAAGCCTTTAAGTGTCAATTATTATTTCAGCAATCACGCTGAAACCAAGAGCCACAGCAAGATGAAGCATGGAGAAAGAGACAGGGTATTTACCCTTAGTTCCCATGAACAGTGTCTCTTTGGGTGGAGATACACCTTCTCATGGGTAGCTAGAACAAGGCCAGAACAGAAGTGAAGAAGAGTATTTCATTAACAGATTTACCCAGGTCTTCTCCACCTCTAATATCTGCATTCCTTGTTCTGTTTGTTTTGCTTCTGTGATATTAAACATGTTGGGTCGCGCGGTCACAATAAAAAGCCAAACACAGTATGCTTAGTTGTACTTGCACATACTGCTCAACAAATTAGATTGAGGGAGATTAATTCAACTGAATTCAACAGCTGCCTAAAGTCAGGCACTTTGTGCTCCTCCTGTCTTCTTGACATCTTTGCTGTTATCTTGGTGCTGGTTACATGGTAAAAACCTTTGTAATCAAGCGACACGGGCAAACAAACCAGACCCTAGAAATGAGTTTTGATATGGAGACATCGTAGACTGAATGCTCAGTCCATTGCTGTAAGTGGTACTCATCTACCTCAGATATCCCTCAGATGAGTCTGAGAGACCTAATTTGATTTCTAGAACAAAACCAAAGCCTAATCTTTCCCCAGCAGGTCTTCCCCCCCACTCCTGGCCCCAGCAATACACAAAGAGCCACAATGAAGAGGAAACACCCAAAACCTAGTAAAAAAAACCCTGCAGCACTGCTGGTACACAGTTCAAATGCTTCCAGGTGAAAGAAAAAACTAAGCATCTCTACGAGACAACTTGAGGGTGAAAGCGGTCGGTCTTCTCAGGAGACCCCACTGTCACTAACAGCTCTACATAAATCCCTGGCAAACTAATCCAAGTCTCATCTAATCCATATCAGACTGTTTTCAACGCCTTGGGTCCATACTAGACCCTATTTACCTACATCACTACCAGCAACAGCTTCTCTAGAAGAGGCAAAGACAAAGAGGACCACACGTGCATACAGAGATTTTGCCAATTTGGTCTTCATATGACATTACTTTCCCTTCTGGTGAATATTGCAGTTCCCTGCGAAGAAACACAGCAGAGAAGAAACAAAACTCAAAGGTTGGCTATAGAAGCAATCCTCCGTTAACATCTGAGCATCCCCAGGAAGAACCAGGCTTAGTGCAATGAAAGAGTGGTGGCAAGCAAGATCAATGGACTTCATGTACCTACCTTTTCTCCTTTCAATAAAAAAAAAAAAAGAAAAAAAAGGGTCATTCAGAGGTTGACATGGTAACCAACCGCAATGTGGTATGCATATGGCACTTCACAAAGGGACAGCCCCTATTGAGGCAAATATATCCTGAAGTCCGCAATGCAACCCCCGTGCTCCAAGCAGAGGCTGCGTCTAGCAGGAGAGTATTAACTTGCAATGTCTTGAAAGTTGAATATTTTTTTTAGGTTCTAGTGTTTTTCTTGCAATAACTTACACTGCAAAATATATATATTAAAAAAAAGCAATAGAAAATACCAGACCAAAAGAATGGAAAGTATATAACAAACCTCAATATGAGAGAAACTAGATTTGCAACAAACAAGAAAAATAAAGACAAAGAATGGGCGGGGGGGGAAGAGCATCCTAATAGTGTGAAACAGGTTGGAGAGAGTGCTAGCAGCAAAGCAAAGACTTTGGAGAAGGTTAAAACAACATGAACAATTTGGGGGGGATCTAAAGCAGTCAGACTGCCTGTGACAGGGACACTCTGCCCCCGCCTCTGATGAAGATCAGGGCTTTTCAACATGGCAACCACCAGCTTTTCCTGCCTCATTTTCATGCCTTTTATGCTCTGCCGTGCCCCTGCGCATGTACACCCCTCGCTCAACAGACAGGGCCCACAGCCAACGAGGCACCTTGTCTCAGAGAAACTTCTGGATCACAACCAATTATGACCACAGCTCAGCTCCAACCCACAGTATAAATGCGGCACCGCTGGAGGCCCCCTTGGAGCGGTCTGCTCAGAGCAGTGGCTCTGTGTTTGAAGCATCTCCCCTTGAGCTGGGATGCTGCCTGAGAAAACTTCCCAGGATTGAATGCCCTCACCTCCTTTTGGTGAGTGATTTCTTCTGGATATATCCTTGAGTCAGCCCTTGCCCCCCCACCCCGGGTGAGCAATTACATCTTCTGGGTACCCACAAAACAGAGTTTCCCCCTTGTGAGTGAGTGTGTGTGCACCTTGGATCATCATTCTTGTGTGTATTGATGCGTAGTAACTACACCCTGACTGACACCTCGAACCTGTTATGTATTAAATGTTATCAGAGAGTTGATATTGGTTTACTCCTGTTTCTCATTGGTTTGTGTCATGGGGTCTTGGATGTTTTGTGAAATAAAGTTGTTTGAGCTTGTCCTTCGTTTGGGTTAGTCTTAGCGTACCTCCGTGACACTGCTGTAGTGACCTTGCAGCATCGCTGCTACATACTCCCGTTTAGCAGAGCAAAGGCCAGTTCTTGGGCATAAAAGCTGCCTCCCAAGAGGTGTTTGTGTCTACCTAGCCACATTCCTAACTTAGCTAACAAGAGTAGAGATGTTTGCTCCATTTCATTTGCTGAGGAGGCCTCTGACAGTGTTGCCAACAAGTAGAGGAGTCTTTTTGGAAGAAAATACCCCAATGCAACCTGAGGAGCTAGCATCATTTCAGGAAGGCATTGCTTCAGCAGCTCTTTGGGACCCTCAGAGTTGAGTGGAAACTCAAAGTGGTCATTGAGTTGGGTCTGGAGACCAGTCCACATCAAAAGTCAGTTCCAACAGGAATGACTCATTGGAGAGGAAAAGAACAGGCTCAAGAGATGGTGAACAAGGGAAGGCATTCTCTGCTAACACTTACTTCTCAGTGTGGATAATACTGACCTCAGCCCTGGCAGCAAGGCTTCATTAGCTTGTTGCAAAATAACCCAAGATACTCCACAGAAGATAGAATATCATCTTTTATGATTGTTTCAGTGGTCATCTGGTTATTTCTTCCAATATACAGCGAACCTTTTCTAATGTCTTCTTGGAAAACAGCAGTGAAAAAAAATCACTGGCTACAGAAGAGACTCCCCTAGACCAACAGAGCAATTGAATTATTAGACTGAGATGAAAACAGTCAACATTTCTAAGAGCAATTAAAAGAAAAGCTTAGAGTGGAAGAGGCATCTTGAACCAGCCCCACACCAACCCCTGCCTCCTCCTAGGAGGAAATAAAACATCAGGGTCAGCAGAGAAGTCCCCTCGTCTGAAAGGAGAGAAGCTTTACTGAGGCCAGGAGACATGGATGTGGTTGGAAAGGAGACACTCAAGAGGACTAACAGGTATTTCTTGACCTCCTTACATAAAAGGCCACCAAAAGGAAGAAGAGGAGTAGGGAATGCTTGGCAACCGATTTGTCCAACATCATTCTGGCTGGTAATATAGCATAAAGATCCCAGGACTCAAGGCAAGAAAGGATTAACCAGAAACAAAGGGAACTAAGATAAGGGGCAGATGACAAGATTAGGACGTGGGCAGGCGCTTTAGAAAACCCCTTAGAGTCTTGCTCTGGCATGCAAGCCTATAACATTTAAAGGCTGCCAGAGCTTAAGCAGAGAAGGGTGCTCTGATCTGCGATGATTCATAGCGTGCAGGAAAACAGATATGATATCCAGCTATCTCTAGAAGGAGGTGTCACAATGCATTTCCAAAAAGCCACTCTCAGTCTGTTATTAGCTCAAGGAGACAGCCCTGAAGGCATGGCAACAAGTGTTGAAATACAGTATTCCACCGAAAAGACTCACTAACTCTTCCTTCCCAAGCTTCAGAGAGTTACCAGACAATTGGTTATCACAGTGACACTTCATGCTTGATGGAGGGTGGGTGCCAAGGGGATGAGTTAAACCTGTTATTCAGACCTGGCTGTTCAGTCTAGACAGGCATCAGAAGAAGTGATGAGATGCCAATGGTCCTTTGTCAACTCAGCTGTGAAAGCACATATCCCCTTACACAGCAGGGGACAGCGTATGGCCCCCAAAGCGGCCACACAAGTCCCTCTTGCTTTATTTTACGGATCCAGAACAGAGTTTCAACCACCTTACGTTCAGCCTTGAGGATTAAAGGCACAAAGGTTCTTCCACTGCTGTGCTTCAGGGTTGTGTCTCTGAGGGTCTGGTGCAACCAGGTATTGAAATGACACAGCTGAAAAACGGAAACCACTTACACCCACTCAAAAGCCTGGAAAAAGAGGAAAAAAAAAAAAAAGAGGGGAAAAGAAAAAGAGGGAAAAAAACCCTCTTGTTTTTATTGCGGGTGTTCTGGACTGCAGAAGTTTCCCTTTCTGTGCTGGTTTTGGCCGGGATAGAGTTAATTTTCTTCACAGAGGCTAGTATGGGGCTACGATTTGGATTTGTGCTGAAAACAGTGATGATACTACAGAGATGTTTTACTATCTGAGCAGTTCTTACACAGAGTCAAGGCCTTTTCTGCTCCTCACCCCACCAGAGAGCAGGCTGAGGGGGCACAAGGATTTGGGAGGGGACACGGCTGGGACAGATAACCCCAACTGACCCAAGGGATGTTCCATACCATATGGCATCATGCTCAGCATATAGAGCTGGGGCAAGAAGAAGGAAAGGGGGGGGATGTTTGGAGTGGTGGCGTTTCTCTTCCCAAGTCACTGTCACGCGTGACGGAGCCCTGCTTTCCTGGGGATGGCTGAGCACCTGCCTGCCCATGGGAAGCGGTGAATGAATTCCTTGTTTTGCTTTGCTTGCGTGCGCAGCTTTTGCTTTCCCTATTAAACTGTCTTTATCTCAACCCACGAGTTTTCTCACTTTTACCCTTCTGATTCTCTCCCCTGTCCCACCGGGGGGGAGCGAGCGGCTGTGCGCTGCTTAGTTGCCAGCTGGGGTGAAACCATGAGACTTTCATAGCAAGAACACTGATGTGCTTTTACCTCCCCAGGTCTCTACAGCAGGGCGCCTATTTTGTTTTGAGTGTTACAGCAAGAATACCTTGCCTAGTTGTTCCTCCATCAAAGGATTGTTTATTAAACCAAAGGGCCTAATTCGCAGTTTTCGACAGGCAAGAATCAAGCTGACAAGAATTTAAGGTTTATACTGGATACCTTTCCTATGCTGATGCCAATGGAGTATTTTGGACTGAACGAGGCATTTGAAAATCTTGCACTGCCTGCCTCCTGTGCAGCAAAAAAACCACCTTCTCTGCAGACGACAAGCCCCAAATCCATTACGCAGGAGTCGCAACTGCAATTCTGCAGTCTCTGCTCTCCTCCAGAAAGCCAGACGCCAATAACCGCTTCTAATTTTGAAGTCATCAGTGATGCAAATAAATTCAGATTGCAGTTCTAAGAAATACAGTTATTCCCAATTTCAAATGCCTCCAGCCTACAGACATTAACAGATACATATTTTCTTGATCTTATTCTAGGACAACACACAACTGGAGAGGGGAAATAGCTGGCGGTGCTCCCATCAGACAGCATCTGTAAAACCAAATCCTGACTACACCGAGGCCAGAGGAGGTCAGCTGGGCTGAAACAACCATGGATAAGCGATGCAAGGGGCAAAGCCTGACTCCAAAAGCAATTGGAACGCCTCAGAGCTACTGTTTAACTTTGCTACCTTCAGCTTCAAAGTCAATCCACCACCACAAAAAGCTGGTTCTGCCTCAACAGAGAGGCTGGCTCTGTATTTTACAAAAGAGATCATCAGCGGCAGCTAGGAGGGATTGCTCCTCAGCCTGTAGTAATCAAAGTTTTCTAAAAATAAAAAATAATAATAAAAAAAAAAAACCCAGGAGCTATAAACCATACTGGGATAGTGATTTGTCTGTGCAATTCATAAGTTGTATTTTTACATCCACGCTCCATTGTGTCTAGGAGTTGCTTCTGTTTTCTTCCCTTGGCATTTTTTCCTACCTGGAGGCTTATCACACAGATGTTCGCACTGCTGGCTGCCAAGGCCCTGGATTTGACACGCGCTTGCTTTCATCTCCAAATTCATGCGGTTATGCTGTGGCCAAACAGCAATCGCTGCTGAAGTTCCTAGTGAGCAATTGGCAGGCTGGTAAAGGCAGTCGCAAGCACCTCGTGGTAATAGCATAACACCTTCCCATATTATTCCAGGAATCAGATTAGTGGGTGCCCTTTCTTGCTGTGCAATTCCATACAAATTGCTGTAGAAATATCCTCATTCAGAAAAGAGCTCTTTGAACCGAGAGACCCCGAACAGGGGAGAAACTTGCTGCACGAAAGAAGCCAAACCCCAAATTGCTCTGATAAACCACGTTCTCCAAGGCCTGGCCCTTCGAAGCCACCGAGATGCTCTGCAGCTCCGGACCGGAATGGAATCATTTAGGTTGGAAAAGACCCTTAAGATCATCGAGTCCAACCATAAACCTGACGCTGCCGAGTCCACCACTAAACCACATCCCTAAACTCCACGTCCACACGTCTTTTAAATCCCACCGGGGACAGTGACTCCACTTAGTCCCCGGGCAGCCTGTTCCAGAACTTGACAACCCTTTCGGTGAAGAAAATTTTCCAAATATCCAATCTAAACCTCCCCTTGAGGCTGTTTGGTCTCATCCTACAGCTTGTTACTTGGGAAAAGAGACCGACTCCCACTAGCCTCACCTAGGCATCACCAGTACCAAATGAAGGCACTTAGCCCCCGCTTTCCTCTTTTCTTTTTTTTTTTCTTTCTTTTTTCTTTTTTTTCCTTTTTTTTTCTTTTTTTTTTCTTTTTTTTTTTAAATAAATGAAGTACCCACCGCTGCCTTGTAATTAACAACCAATTAACGGACAACCCTAATTCCTCAGCTGCGCTACCCAGCTCGCAGCTGTCCATCACCGGGGCGGGGGGTGGATACTGATGCCTCCAGGCTCACCGGGAGCGGGATGCGCCGGGGGGTACCGCATCTCCCCTCCCTGGTCGCCGCACCGGGGCTGCGGCCGTAGGGCGGGGCACGGTGCGGGATGCGCCTCCTCCTCCTCCTCTTCCTCCTCCTCCTCTTCCTCCGCCTCCTCTTCCTCCGCCGCCGCCGCTGCGCGGAGCCGGGGCGGGGCGGCCCCTGCGGCAGCGGCTCTGCCCGGCTCCGCCGGTGCGGGCTGCTCCGCCGGTGCGGGTTGCTCCACCGTTCCCTGGCGGAGCTGGAGCGCAACCGGCCATGGACGGCGGGGGAGCGGCCGGAGCGGTGCGGGGCGCGCCGCCCCTCTAGGCTCGCCGTGGGAGAGGTGAGCGTGGGAGGGGGGGGTCTACGGGTGCAGGAAGGGGGGTTGCCGGCCTCTCCGCCATGCCGGGGGAGCTGCAGCTGGCAAGGAGCCGGTGGGGAGCGGGGAGCGCCGGTCCCTCCCCCTTCACCCACCGCCGCACCCGAGCATCCCTGGCAGAGCCGGGGCGCTCCCACCCCCCCAGCGCTCATCCTCCTGACTTTCCGCCTTTTTACATTCTCAGCATCGTGTAGAGTGAGAATAACACAGGATCGACCAGCTCAGAGCGATGGTTTCGTGATTTATTATTCTTTTTTCTTCCCCCCCCCCGTCACTCCACCCCTCTCTTGAATAGTTCTTGATAAATTGCAGTGTCATTGTCAGATGTGCCTCCCGTTGCTGCGCTCGGTTTTAACGCTTCGCCCCGAAGAGAGGTAGGATCCACCCTTACTGTTGGAGGCACACATTGATCCGTGAGGATGCAGCTTGAGCTGCTGCATTTGAAGCACAGGTGGCTGGAGTGGATTTTTACAGGGCAGAAGGGTTCCTAGTGAGCAGTTCGGAGTCAGTGAAATGATGGTTACTGATGCTTTCGTCTTGCTTTTTTTTTTTTTTTTTTCCTTCGCTTCTAGAAGCGGTATTTGGATGGCAACGTACACCTGCTGGGTTTGCAATCCTATTTTTTGCAGGGTCTTGAGTGCAGCATGTCCTTTACGTGGCGGTACAGCCCAAGGATGGTGTGTTGCGGTGGGGTGTAAAAGGCCACGGCGAGCTCGTGATCGCAGCCGGTGTGAACATCAGAGCAAAACAACCCTTTGGGCTCGTTTGCTCTCTGGTGTGGAGTGACTGACACTACAGTTACAGAGGAGCATGTAGCATTGTCTTGGGGGTGACATTGTCATTGAGCCTGGCTAAGGTGATTCTCCGCAATCGAAATAGTGAAAAGACTGCAGAGACCGTGGAGCTGGACTGAATTTGCTCAAACGGGAGGAAACCTCCTCTGATGGCATGCCGGGGAGCAGAGCAGCAGAGGAATCGGGGTCTTCGTTACCCAGAAAATCAGTTTGAAAATGGGGCTCTGTTTTAGCAAAGGAAGATTTTGCTCTAAAAGAGCGCCAAAATCTCCTATCACAGCTGAATATTTTTTTTTGCATTCTGCAGCTGGAGGTATATGAGTGAAAACTCTTGCTATGAAGCATGTAAGGTACTTAATCTATTTTTAAACCTTAAAAAAAAACAAACCAGCAGTGGAGAGTGGTTGCACATAATGCTCAATTTTTTAATGTGCCTGGATGATCATAATTCACAGGCAACTGGTCATTATTTGCCCCCCCCCTCCCTTTTCATAATTTAGAAAGAAATTATATGTTCTTAATCTTCTGTATGATTTTCCAGGTTGGTAACCCGAGCGACTCTGAGATTGCCAGCGTCGCCGCAGGCAGTGCAGCATTTTCTCTCTGTTACCTACCAGCTTGTCTGATGCTGTGGCTGGAGGATTTTTCTCCAGCGCAGTGCTTGCTTGCTGCGCTTACCGCGAGAGGGCCCATTCTGTGCCTGGTTTTGGTGATGTGCACATGGGGATGGAGCTGCCGCACGCTGGACCCATGCTTTCCTGGGGGGAAAATCTCATCCCCCACTTGGCCTTTGCATTGATGCTCCAAGGGATGGTAGATCTGTGCTGTTTTCGGAGCTGTTGGGGTGTTTTTGGAAGTGGATTGCATATTGTTATAACCGAATGCTTGTAGCAGAACAAGGTGGAAAAAGTCCCATGCTCCTGTAGTTGGCGTTGCCAATGCTTTTGTTCAAAATCTTCTGTTGGAAATCAGCGGCATGTTTAGGATGCTCCTTGTTGCCACGGGAGGTAATGTGCTTCTTGGAGCTGGCGGTGGTGAGTTATGGGCATCATTAGGAAGGCGTTCCTGACGGCAGGTTGGCTTGCAACGTTTGAGCTTCCAGTTTGCAGGTCGGCACTGGTGGTTGTGCGCTGTGGAGTTTTTGTTCTTGCTCCAAATGAGGTGTTTAACGTGGGTTCATCAGGGGGAAACTGTTAGGTTAGAAAAAGGACTATTATGATCACCTCATCTCCCCTGCTGCCAGAAAACTCTGCCAAACAGTTCTTGTGTCAGGCTCGTTGCCGCTGACGAGGGTGGAGGACTGCTCTTTAGAAAGAGATCCATGACCCTGGTCTGCAGAGCAATGGAGAGGTTCTGGCGTGTCCTTTGGCACCAGATTCTCCTGTAGACCTGACAAAGGCCCTGGATGGCTGCAAGACAAAGGTCTCCAGGGGTGCTGCGCTATGGATGCCAGGAACTTTGCATGACAGCTTGTTCGAACGCTAAGTTAGTGAGTTTACAGCCCAAAGCTCAGTTGGTGTTGGCTCCCAGCAGGCAAGGCAGAAGCAGCGTATTCAACTCTCTTGTTGGCCTCAAGAGCAAAAGTTTCTGCTCGGGTAGAGTAGGTTCTGCCATTCCTGGTAGTGACATGAATGGGTTGCTTCTGAGAAAATGTGGCCCCAAATAAGCATGGACCATTCTCATGTCACATGTCTCATCATGTCTTGGCCTTCTTGGTGATGGAAGGTTTCGGTTTCTCTCCAAAACAGAGGTTCTTTTTGGATGTCTGAAGTTCAGCTTTGAAAAGGAAGAAATTGTACCCACCGATGTCCCTCCTTTGGAGGGGAGAGTTTGTCCGGAGGGAGGTTTGTTCCAAATCAGCCCTTCTCCACCACTCTGAGAAAAAGGACCTTCATAGCTGAAGCTCCTGGTATGGAGGAAGGGGAGAAATTGCAGACTCCAGGGTTTTTTTGATTCCACCCCCCAAAATGGAATTTACTGAAAATTTCCCTGCCCTAACTCCTGGATTTTTTTTTTTTTTTTTTGGTCTTTCTTGCAAAAGCTTATTTTTCGTTAGAAGATTCAAAAAACAGGCAGGGAACTTCAAGCTTTTCCCATCTTTTTCAACCAGCTCTACTCGCCAGTTCTGGTGGTGGGCGTTTGGAGTGGGTTTTCCTACAGACTGTCAATGAAATGCCATGGTGACAGCTTCTTGGCCCATCAGTATAATCAGGCTGATCAGGTTACTCCCTCCTCTATGAAAAAACCCCATAATTTTCTTGAATTAATTAGGTATTAAATGACTGGATATAGATTTCCCCCCAATACTTTCTGTCCACCCCAGGTTGGGACACTGCACAGAGGCACTGAACACTCAGATGAGGATGATGCAAGTGGCTTTCCAGGTGGGCTTCTTGTCTGGTCAGAGTCTTTGGATGATGTAGGAGATGGATAGACAAAAGCTAAATGCTTCCTATTGCATCTGCAGGTATGAGAGCATCTGCATGCTTCAACTGATCCCTGGTCCCCACCACAGAAGAGTTTTAGGTAATGATGGTTGTGGTTGAAATGAACGTGAACTTCATTGGTGTGGGCCAAGTAATATTTTATTTGCTGCTTGAGCTCTGCTTGGTTGCAACCGGAGTCCCGCTTGTTGCTCCTGCTGTTGCAGTTGACCTCTGTCCTGGGAAGGGTTCATGTGTCCATTGTCCTTAGAGGGGATAAAAATCAGGCTTCTGGGAGATCATTGCAAGATGAATGCCTCTCCTTGGGGTTCACAGATAGGCCACTCACTGGTCCAAAATTGGGATTTCCCCCCCGCTCCCCCCCCAAGTGTTGGTTGCCAGCCTGCTTGTAGGTTGCCTAGGGCAGAGAGCATGAATTCACAGCAGATGTTTCTCATCGAATTTATTTTAGAAAATGGGGGGAAAAAAAATCATTGTCATCTGCATGAAAGATTTTTCACTAGTGTAATAGGGGAAACATTTTTGTGGATTGAATAAAGGGAATTTTGTTGCAGTGGGAAATGCTGGACAAAGGAAAGCTCTTTGTAATCTCAAAAGAGATTTTTTTTATTTCTTCTATTTTTTTGTGACAAAGAGAATCTCCATTTCTCTGATCCAATGCTAAACTCCGTGTCCTTTTCTAGAAGAGCAATTAGTCTGGGAAAACTGGCAATGCTTAGCCCCAAAGTGACAGGAGTTCACCGTGAAGCAGAGTGTGTTTAAAATATGTGCATATTCTTTCCTAATCAGTAACAATCACACTTCCAGACAAATTTCAAGGATCACTGAACCTCTGCTGAGCCCTGTCATATGCACTGAGTGCAATCCTGCAAAGACCAAATATCTCCGCCTTTCTCTGCTGTTCATGCTTTCACTTTTCTTATTCAAAGCTGAATTATTAATATTCTTATGGATGCTCTGTGACACCCAACTGGTTTCAGCCAGGCAGCCAGGCTTTGTAGTATAAAAGTGGGAAGGTTTTGTTAAACTTCAGTCTTGCCCGATGTGAGCAGCTTGTTATTGTCTAAGGTGCTTGCAAGCATACCCTTCATATGATATCTAAAAGAAGCATTTTGCGGTACCTTTGTATGATTCTCATCTTTAAGTTTATCGAAACGATTGTCTGTGACTTCATGGCTCTCCTTAGTACTCAAAATCTCAGCAATATCAGAGCAGCTTGTGGTACCTGTGCACATCACAAGTTTGATATTTGTTGCTGCGCTGGTCTTTAAAGGGTGCAGATAACGTTGACCTATGCATGCCTTTGAACTTCGGGAGTTGGGAAGTTCTGGAGTTGTGGGGGGAGGAGTGGAAGTGATAGGAGGTGGGAGGGAGACAGACAGGCAGCTTGTAAAAAAGGCTTTTAAATTGCTATACTAAAAGAGTTAATAGCTTGTGCCCACATTGCTGACGGGTTTGTGGGGTTTTTTTGTATCTAACGTGAGGTGGAATCAACTCTTAGATGGATATGCTTTGTATTTTGGAGATGTATTTGCTTGTCTATTTTCTGGGATGAATGCTGGGAGCCCTGGCTGTGATGAAAATAATGTGTATTGATTAAGAAGTATCTTCTGGGGTCCGGTTTAGCAAAGTCAGCAGCTTGATTCCAAGCACAGGCAAATCTGCTCACCATGGCAGACAAACAGTAAATGAAATGTGTGTTGGTGCAGAGATGCATGTCTCAAAATGCACCGTGGAGGAACGTTTCTGTGGGAATTGGTGTCTTTCTGTTTATAGTGCCTGGAAAACATCTTCTGTATATCACAGTAAAATGGTGATGTAACTTCTGCTTTGACATTATATATATGCAAGATAGAGCTGGAAGGTACAGCCTGGCTTTCATATTGGAAGGTCTTCCATGTTCATGCTGAAGTCTCTCTGTTTGTGTTGCTGGCTTACTTAGATTATTTTGCCAGATGACCTTTATGTTCAGAAAGGGCTTCTTTCTCATTTTTCTGTCTTTGAAAACAGTTTGGACTTAGCCTATCACTTCAGGTCGTGATTCAGGCCAGAGAGAAGCACGAGTTGGAGGTTGGACTAGATGACCTTTGGAGGTCCCATTCCAACCTAAATTATTCTGTGGATTTGTGGTATGTAACAGCTGTTAAAACGGTAGTGTTTTCTTGGTGAGTGCTCTGTGCTAGGCTTTTGTATTTCTGCATAATAAATAATGATGGGAAACATTGCTTTTGCAGTGCATTTGCCTGTCCGTGCTGGTTGCAAGCCAAGTCTGGACAGGAGGTCGTGTAACTACATGACCATAAACTCAACCTGTTGTGACAAACAGTGTCCCCAAGCATGGCACTGGCTGGAGCTAGAGCTGCATCAACCACAGCTTGAGGTTCCTCCTGGGAAGCTGGTTCATGTCCTTTAGATGTGTAACACAGGGACCGTGAGCCCTAATCCATCTGCAAAATACTGTGTGCAGGCGTACTTAAAACTATGCTTGTTATAAGCATAAGCCCTGCCCTGTATATTGATTAAACCTGAAAAAAGGGTTGAGAAAATTGCATGTGGTACCCGCTGATAATCTTCTGCGAGCCTTGGATCTGCTGCCCTGTTGTGCCTGGAAGTAATGAAGGTTGTTCTCTAGGAGAAGACCCTGCAAGGAAAGGCCACCGCCACTTGGCAGGAGGTCTGTGATGGTTGCAAAGCAGCTGAGCATCCTTTGGGAGCTGTGAAGTTCAGTAGCAAAAGGGCAGCAGGCTCCCTCCATCGAGGGCTCGCAGGCATTTCTTTGCTGTGAAAAATAGCAGGGTTGAACGACTGCATATTTCCTTTTCTCTGTGGTTTTAAAACACTGATCTATTTAGACTTGTTGCTAGAATTGAACCCATTTCTTTCTACTCCCTCCACTTAACCACCACAAGAGACTTGAGGTGTAGAATCACTCTTCATTTCCAGCTGGAACGAAGCACGGTTCCTGGCATGGGTTCCCCGGGTGACGTTCTCACGAATTCGGAAATAGCCATGCTTGGAGCTGCCGTCTGTCCTGCTCAGCTGCTGCTGAGGCTAAAATATGTGCAAAACCCCTTCTTTTCAGTGCGAAGAGAGCATGGGTTCCCTTCATGCTGAACACGCTCGAAACTGCAAGGGTGCTTTGAGTGGTTCTTGTTCAGGGACACTTTTTATTAGACGAGGTGATGTGCGGAAGCTATGTGTTTGTTCCCTTTATCAGAGGGTTCTTGGAGCAATGCAATTTCCATTTTTTCTTTTTTAAACTGAAAAATGAGCTGGGTAAGATGAACAGTGGTATGTAGAGCTCCACGCTACCCATCAAAGGGATTGGGCGTAATGCTGTCTTGAGGAAATCTACCAGAGGTTGATTATCTGTAAAGTGGGTTACAAATGCTTTCAGTCTTCAGTATCTATTGTATAAAATCACTAGATAACATCGAAGAGCATAGCTCACTCCTCTTTTCCCATGAAATATGTTTTAAATGTATGGAGGATAAGGTGGACATATTGTTTGGACTTGTCCTTTCAAACTGACCAGGCACGTGGCAGCCTTCAGATGTGAATGGAGCCTCTTAGCACTTACAAAAGAAGCCAGATTATTTAGCTTTTTTTTTTTTTTCCTTTTTTTCACAGCTCTTCCTTCTCTCACAGTAATTAGAAGCCATTTCTGTGTCTGAAATTACAGACTCTTAAATTCACCTGAGAGCACATCCCTTTCGCTGAATTCCCCAGTATCATTTATGCCATCAGCAATGGAGAGAAATCCTAGAACGGTGTTACTGCGTGGCACTCCGAGATTATTACAGAGCTACAGATTTTGCTGTGATGGCACGTTTTTCTTCTGTTCTTATTTTTCTGTTGTGTAATGCAATACGCATAAGCAACGCTAAACCAGGTCATCAGCATTAAGCTGTCTGTATTTGTGCCTGCTTAGTGCTGGCCTTCTGTATTATATTAAGCCCGAAGTGTGTATTCTTAGTTTCATGTGATTGGTTTGGGGAGGTTTTTTGCATCAAAGGTGTGGTCTAGGGTGGCTAAGTTAGCCTGATTTAAGGGGGATTTTGCGTAGATGGATATACAGTTTGAATTTGTGGATATTTTCTTACCTGGCTGAACTGCCTGAGCACCAATGAGCAACTAAATGGTAAGATTTTTATTTTTTTAGGGCCAGTGCTTCCTTCTACAACACAGCTCCTTAATCCTTTGAATTCCCTTGAATAGCAGGATGCCCTGGGGCTGGATGTGTATGTACATGGGTTCCCCCTGGTTTTGTATTTCCAAGGGATATTTGCATGAGAATGAGTAACAGCACAGCATTTTTGTGTGGGCATTCCTGTGCCAAAATGAATTGGCCTTATTTGTAGAATTAATGGGAAGAAAGAGGAGATCGTGGCTGCTTCTGCCTTGCATTAAAGGAAGTCATTTGACCGTGGTCTTGACCCACTGTTTGCTGGAGAGCCGTTGTTGTGTAGGAGAGGGACCTTTGTCTGTGACTGCTGTACAACACTGGGAAAGCTGTTGGCTTTTCTTGCAGCTTCTTTATCTTTGGGCTTTTACTTGCTTTACCTATTTGAATTAAAACTGCCTGTTTTCTTGCTTATGGATGGCCACAAGCAGAGCGCGGCACAATGGTGCTGTCCTACCGTGTGTAAATATTTGGAGCTGTTCAGGCTGTTCCAAGATACTCGTTTTTGTTCTTAATCCTTCATCAAATGCTCGGGTTACCACAGCACAGGTCTGAGTGTTTCTCTTTAGGTCAAGTTTTACCCCTGAAATATTTTTCTTTAGTTTTGTTTTAGGATGACTGATGTTAATAGCATGTGATTTATTGAATATTGCCTTTTTTTTTTCTGGACCTCTCTCCAGGCCAGAGGTTGCTAGGCTGGATGTATTGCCCAGAAATTACTTGTCTTAAGGAGGAGGAAAAAAAAAAAAAAAAAAAAAAAAAGGGGGAGAAGGCTTGGCAAGGCTTTGGTTCTTCATGACACTGCTCCTATTTCAAGGTAGCTGAAGGGTCTCCTCAACCTGCAGCTTGTGGCACTTGCGGAGGTTTAATTCATTCTCATTTTGAAGCCTTGAATTTCTTTCCTTCCTCCAATTCTCCTCTTTTTTTAATGAAAATGATCTGAATTGCAAATTATGTTCCATCAGAGAAAAAGAGGGGGTTCCCCAGCCCCCTGACTAATCGTACCCAAGCAGAGGAAATCAGTAGTGCTATTAAAGGAGCAAGGATGGGAAAACCAAATGAAACTGGGTGCTTTTCCTGCATTAAAGTAACCAAGGATCGATGCTTAGCTCGCTCGCTTGCTTTTCTCTGAAATAAAATGCCTCTTCTAGGAATATTTTTATACTAGCGCTGGGCTGACTGCGGTTTCTGAACTCATTCCTGTTGGCTAATTTCATAATTTCTTCCCCTGAACTTCCAATTTAGCACCCACACCTTACTAATTAGCAGAGCTATGAGCACTGACGGGGAGTTCTTTGGCAAACTTACAGATTTCAGACAAGTATTTGGCTGAGATGGGCGGAAAAGTGGAGGATGCAGATAAACGGAGGTACTGTGGATTGTTCAAATGGCATTTAGGGGTCCTGTTCCTCCTCCTTCACTTAATTAGAAATGAAATCTGCTTTTATGCCACAGATTATATATATGTTACTTTTATATATATATATATATATACACTACTTGTGGTACCTTTCTCTGCCAGTATGTTATGTATTGCTTAGCAAGCCCCCTTGGTTTTTGCAGCATGATAAAAATGCCTAAAATGAGCTAGAGAGGACGACGACTGGCCTTGAGGTTGGAGAGAAGAATTCAGAATCTGTGTTTTATTTAGACAGGATGGGAATAGTGGGAGCTGGATACAGGGCATGGAGGAAAAGAGCCTGTTGGGAATATCTGGAAGAATCAGTGGCTTGATCTGTTTGAAGTTTTTGCTTTAAAATGTAGATCAGCCTCATCTGCAAAGAGTGAAAACTACAGTCCTTGTCATGCTTCCGATTTGCTTGTTTGGGGGGTGGCGGGTGTTTTTTATGTTGGGGTGGGGAGGTGTCCTTTTTTTCCCCCTCCTTTGTGAGGATGTGGTTGTGTGTGGTGGTTTTGGGCTTGGGTTTTGGTGTTTTTTTTGGTGGTTTTTGTGTTTTTTTTGTGTATGTTTGTGGGGAGGGTTGTAGGGGGTTTTTCTTTTTTTTTAGCTGTATCTGCAGCTGTCCTACATAAGCTGCTTAAATTTGCAGCTCTGACAACCAGAAGGTAGGCTGCATTTGAAGTAGATGTTTTCCAGCTTGCTTGGAGACCGTTCGGACTTCTCCAATCCTGTGCTCTATTGGGGATGCTGGAGCTGTGCTGATGAAGAAGCATTCCCTGCCTCTGATAATATGAGGTCTTGCAGGAGATCCTATTCCCACTCAGACCTCCCTACCCCAATTTGCAAGGAGCTAATGCTGCTTGAACATCCTTGTGTTCTTTGGAAAGTCTCTGTGTTCCAGCATGTGTTGGCCGAATGGGAATTATTTGGCCCATTGTTACTGAGTTGGTGGTAGGAGGAGTGGGAAGATGTTGAAGTCATTGGGCGTGATGGTCTCTGAGCAGTGACTATGTGAGATTGCTGCCAGTGGATACATAAGATCTTGCAAACTTGTTTGGGACCTGGGTGGCTTCTACACTTGCCATGGTGCTAGAGGAACATAATGTCACCTACAGAGTGTCAAAGTGGGTCTTTAAAGCTTCATTCTTTCACCTGGAGACCTTGGAGCATCCGTGCTTTGCTGCCTGGCATGGTTCATGGATGTACCAGGGCAACTGCATGGGCCAAACCAGTGGTGATGCTTCAAAACTGGTAGTGTTTGAAGGCCTATGGGAATGACCTCCATTGCTGCTGCAAGGTTAAATGAAGGGGATGGAGCTAAATTTTCAGGGAAGGCTCTTGTGGTTGCCTTCATACCATTCAATGGAAGCAGAGAGTGGTCTTTAAATGATTTTGTTCATTTATTCTGCTGTCTATGAAAATGGCTGTAGCAAATGAAACATCATAATGTTTTGTTTTCTCAGCAAAATTAGATATTGAAAGGTAAGCGGCTCTTGGACCATGCAGTCAGAGACCCAATTAAATATACAGCTAACAGATTGTATGGCCTGACAGCACACCATGGGAGGAAATAGTGGGCATCAGCAGATGTGGTCAGTTTATAAGCTAGATACACTAAATATTTTGCATTCTGGGAGGGAGCCCAGTAATATTTCTTCTGCGTTGTCTTTATCATGGCTTTTTGTGGGGTGGTGGTGTGGGTGTGGGTCTGGGTCTGGTGTTGTACGCAAGGACGTGTAGACTTGGAGACCAAAAGGACACGTATGTTGGTGGCACATGGAGCATCCCACTGAGGTGTGCTATATAAATATGCAATAAATATGCAAATAGCTTGTGTGGGTGGTGTGGAGAAGGGCAGATGGAGATGTGGATAGTTAAAGTGCCTTTTCCTGTGGTTATACAGTATGTAGCTGGGAAAAGGGTTTATTTTATATGAATATATGTTGGCCTGATGAGAGCTGTGGGTCTTGTTGCTGCTTTGTGCTTACCGGATGGACACTTTTGTGCATGTTTAGCAGGAAATTTCCTCTGTCCCTGGAGTCTGCAAGGACATGTCCAGAGGGAATACACTTGATAGCGTAGTATTCTCAGAAGGAATATACCCCTCCCCTGGAAAGCACTGGGTGTCAATCCTCCATAGCAGACCTGAGGATAGCAGGGCTTTCTGGGGTTTTGCAGGAATTCTTTGAAAAGTATCTGTTTGCTGGTGGAGGCATGGAGAAGGAACAGGAGAGGCTTATCTGGACTGGCAGGCTGTGAGCTGCTGATGCACCTTTCTCTCCCATCTTGTGACTCGGTGAGAAATAAATCCAAACACTGTTAAGGTGATAACACTATTAAGCCCAGGAGTGTCAGCACCGGGGGAAGAAGCCAGAGTGTTTATCAAAATGCACTTAAAAGTTCTCAGCCTTTCACGCCATGGTATTGGAGAGATGCCTGCAGGTAATTCCACATCTACAGAATTTAGACAGCCCATAGGTGCCATGAGTGATGGGTTACAGAGTCTATTAATTATGCAGCAGTCGGATTTGCTCCCTGGGGTTGATTGTCTTTGCGCAAAGCTCGTGTAGGAGGAGTTCATTCACAGCTCTTTGGAGTGAACCAGCCATCCATGAGCGCTAGCGGTGGGGGTATGGGCTTGGAGACGGCTTCTCTTCGCCTGGTCTGGTGGGGTCAAAGCTTGGGGAAGCCTCTGCATGGTTCATTGCTTCCTTGGGTTTCCAGTAGCTGTGGGAAAGCTGCTTCAGCTCTCTGGATTTGCTAATAAGATCTCGTGAAAGCAGGAAAAGTGGAAGATGCTGCATTGCTTGGCAAAGGCAGCGACTGGAATCCAGCAGGGCTATGGACACTTAGTGGAAAATCAGGATTAACAATTATACAAGGAGCGTGTGGAAAGACTAAGGCGACAAGGCAATGCTAGGACTGAATAACTTTGGGGATCATGCTGCATTGTCGCGCAGCCCTACAAATGCCGCACAGGAAGCTTTCTGCACACAAGTCTTAATCCGCTGGAAAAAGGGCACGATTTTTCTTTTTCGTTTTCTTTTTCCTTTTTTTTTTTTTGGCTCAGTACAAGGCTTACCAGCTACAGTCTGGGGAAGATTGTCACTTTGAGAATAAGGTCAGTTCAAGAGGATTCTGGATGTTGAAGTGCACCTAATTCAGTCAGACACGGCAACCCTGAGGTATCAAGAAGCTTCTGCTCTGGTATGGTAAATCTCCGTGTCACAGTCTTCATTACTTTTTACTCACTGGAATATGATCCTCCCCTAAAACGCATCGTGCCTAGACTTTCAGGTCTGCTTTTACATTTACATTTGCTCTGTGGCATGTGCTCTATCAGGAGCTATTTGCTTTTGTCTGGGTGCTTTTGGAAAAAAGACTTTTCTGCATCTCAAAGCATATTTGAATTTAACAAGAGGATGGTAATGCCTTACCTGATATATGCTGCATCTTTTAAAGTTGCTTTCTTGCGTGTATAATAGTCATTATTTCTCTACCTCATTTTCTTTCTTTTCAGCTGTTTGCAAAGGTTTTGTAAAAAGCTGATTCACCAGTGACTGCCATGTAACACAATAGCTGCTGCCTTTTGGATGGTGTTAAAATGAACCTTTAAAACTGTGCCTATAAAACACCTATTTATCAAATAGTCCTGAAAAAGAGACTGTCAAAGCAGGGGTTTTTGCATGTTTATTGTATTATTATTAAAATCTTGCAGAATATATGTTTACACTGGATGGTTCTTGTTTGCATCTGCATCCCTCAGTAAAATGTCTGAAGGAATTTGAGGGATTAAAACTTTCTTCCTGTTTTTTTTTCCCACTTTTAAATTCCTCCCCGNAAATTCCCCCCCCCCCCCCCCCCCCCTTCCAATATGTTTTCTAATGGCATTTGTGTGGCTATTGCTGCAAAAATTCAGCACTAGGATTCTTCTGTCAAGGTGTTTATTAACCTTTGAAGTAGGATGAATTCTAAGGTGTGGAGGGAAATAGATCACTAGCTGGGACCCAAAGAGACTGTCATTAGTTGCAGAGACTAACTAAGCTTGGCACAAGCTGGATTTTGTTTGCAAGCACACTTCTTTCCCTTCATAGAAGGAGAGAGAACAAAACACGATGCCTTTCAGTGGTACAGCCAAATGTGCTTCCTGCGAGTATTTGAGATATTACTGTGATAAGTGTAGAGTAAAAGCATGTCTTAGACTCCCTGGAAAAGCAAAAGAAAATAGTTGAAGTAGCTAATGGTAATTGTATAGTTGCCTGATACCTGTCAGCTGTGTCAGCTCATCCAGCAAGCGACGGCACAATACTTGTCAGTGCTCAGAAGAGGATGTTGCTGAACGAGAGGTGGCTCAGAGGCTGACTTGCATCCCGATGATGCAAAACCTTGCCTCGGGAGAGGTTTTAAAATAAAGGATGCATGAGGACTGTCGAGAGTTTCCAAAAGACTGTGGGGAAGGTGGAGCTGGAACTTGGGCTATGAGAACATGCCAAGGCTGGTAGGGGACTTATGGACCTGGTGGTTTTCCATGAACCTGGTCAAGAGTTTCGGACATCAACCCTTTCATGGTCTTCTGTTGAGATGCGCAGAGCAAGAGGGCAGCTTTTGCCTCCGTAAATGTCTGAGCCAGCTTTCCTGGCTGCTGTCCTGCCGGCGTGATGGCTCAGCGCCCTGCGTAGCTTTGGCAGAAGAGCCGTCCAACACCAGGATGCTCAGATGGCCGAGTCGGAGGGTGCGTGGTCTCCGCAGCACACGCACGTCACCTCTCCCAGCCTTTCTTGCTTCCTGGCTGAATGACGACGATGTTGGTGAGCATAGCTGGCCTTAGACGTGTCCTTTCTTACTCTTTATGAGATTTCTCTGGTGTGCGCGGTTGCTTATCAAAACATGAAACAATTTTTCAGAGAGTTCTCCGGTGGTTTGGGAACGACTGAATTGAGTCAATTCACGTGCAGGAATATGAGAATGGAAACGTTTGGGATTTTAATGGGGTAGATGGGAATAAAGGTCTCAGCTGGCTTAATGCACCAGGAATTCGGGATGTATTGGTAGCTTTGACACAAGTGGTGTATGCAAAGCAGAGGTGGAAAGGCAGAGCTGCTTCTCTGGACAGAAACTTGTCCTGCTTTACAACATCAGCTTTCACAGCTAGGCAAATCACAGTGATTCCCATAGAGGTTAGATGTTTTCCTTGGTGATTTTTTTTTTTTGTTAAGCCAACAGCTGTGTGGCATTAACTAATTGGCTTTAACTTTGAGGGAGTTAAAGCAAAATAAATCCCCAAGAGGATGATTTTGTTCAGAATGAAAATGCATTCAGTCATTGTAGACGAGTGGAGTTGGCTAATCCTGATTTGCAGCCATTTAAACTGGGATTAATAGTGGTCACACGAGGATTAAGTGCAGTTTAAATAATCTACTAGGAATGTAATTCAGATTAAATAGCTTGTCTTCTTGTGAAGGCAGTGTGTTTTGGATTATGGCACCTCTGCGTGGCATGCTCTTCCCTTTCCTTTTTCAGAATGAGAAGTAAACCGTTGCTGTAAGTCACAAATTGAGCAGTCATTCCCCAGGAGCTTTTTGTCTTTTTGTTTGGTTGTTTTTTTTTTTAATTTCCTTTTGGATTGTGCTTTGTGACAGGCATTTAATTCATATTCCACATTTCCCTACGTTGTAAAAATGTGAAATTTCTAAAGAAAATATTTAACATATTAGATAACCTAAAATCCAGCCTTGCTTAGGGGAAAAAAAGTAAATAAACCAGAAAAAAAAGTATTTATTTGTTCTGTGTGCTAGAAGCTGTATTATTATTCAATAATGGGACACTACTCGCCCACACAGATGGTGAAGTAAGATGAGAAAAGCAAGTGTTTTGGGACTGAATGGAGATAAAATCACTGAAGATGCCTTCGGTGGGTTTGCTGGGAAATCAGACTGAGAGGACCTTCCAGGTTGTCCTTCTAGCTGGAACAATATCTCCTAGCAGGCTCCGGAATGAATGTCATATGGAGGTATTCACTTCTGTAGGTATCCTTTTTTTTTTTTTTTTTTTTTTCCCCTCCTTTAGTGCAGTGACTTTTCCTTGTCCCAGAACTCTCCTCCATTTCACATGGAGGGATGCTGTAATTGCTGATGCTGACACATACACCGAGAGCCCAGACTTACCTTGGCACACATCTAGTATGCTTGGGCAGCCTCCTGAATTGTCTTCTGATTCATTTGCTGCTTAGGATGTGCTGGTTTTAAACCACTTCAGAGATTTTTGGGGTCTGCAGAACAGGGATAAACTGTGATGCCCTACAGTGATGTGTTCAGAGACGGCCAGATGATCCACCAGTTTGTCATCATGTTTATTCAGAAGAGCTTGTGAGCTTGCCAGATCTATGATGTTTATCAAAACTGTGCAGTCTCTCCATTTTGAGGCAGCCCGTTCAACCCCAGCGGGTAGCACTTGTCGCAAGTACGTGGGCTTGGAAGAGACCTTGGTTTCACCTTGCCACCCCAGTGCAGGCTTCATCGGGTACCACAGGGGAGAGGGTGATGGTCAAGAACTTAAATGGCTCTCATTAATCATTGTCAGAGGTTGTTTGGTAAACTGACCTGTCCTTAAATGATAAAGAGAAAGGATTTAGCTGGATTTAGCTTTACCTGATGCACCGTTTTCTCTGCCTGGGAGAACAGAAGAATTTTACTTCAGGAGTTTCATTAACACTTCTCAAAGTGATATAATCATTTATGTGAGAGCAGGAGAACTTGCTAAAGGGCTCTTAATGAGTCCTCTCCACTGTAATTTCATAGGACTGCAGCCCGGATAGTGCTTTTCATGTGTTAAAGCAGCACTTGCGATCCCAAATTAGCACCTGGCTGTGAGCTGAGGGGTCATTTTGCACGGCAGGAAAATAACAGAACAGCCCCCAGTGCTTTCTGGCAGCGGTTATGTGTGGCACGGGCTCAGGTGGACTCCCCTGCTCAGTGTGGGTTATGTGCTGAGCAGTCAGGTGTGTGTTTTCTGTGCTTGCTCAGCATATACTGCCCTACAGCGTCATGCCTCTCTCTTCCCATTTAATGAGCATCCTTCAGCTGTAGCACCCTCCATGCACTCCAGGACTGTTGCTTTGCCCTCTTCATGTGCTCATATCCTTGCCCTCTTCAGCTGCAGTAATTATATGCCACAAATTGCAAATTGTGACCTCTCCACTTAGAACACATTTTCTTTGCCTTGGTCAAAGATGTGACTTGGATGTGTCTTTAAGCAGAATGATGACATAGTGTCTATCTGTCCTGCTTTGGCCTTTGAACTACCTTCTGCTTCCAGGATCATTAATCCATTATAGTATTTAGATAATTCATCTTGCCCTCGGCCATGTGATATTTAACATGATACTCCAGAACTGAAGACATGTAAGCATCGCTCAACGGAGGGATGATTTCTTTGTCATTGCAAGAAAAACGTGGCTTGCATGACGCTGTGCAGTGGGTTTGAGATCCCGCTTTGGTTGCACGCTCTGAGTAAAGCCCTACCTAAAAAGAGCAAAGCTGTGCTGGCATCTCTGTCCCAGACAATGCCTGGTTTTTGCATTTTGGAAGCTTGATAGCAGTCATGTTGCACATGTGGCAGGCTCTCTGCTTCCAAGCAAACCATCTGAACTTAAAGTAGTCTGCGTGCAGGAGAGGAGTCTTGAGCAAGCTGTGTCTTGAATGACTTCATGTTGGAGTTTTTAGCTAGGTCAACCTTAAACTAGGGTCCACCAGGCATCTCGAGAGTGTACAACTTCTTGTCTTGTTTCTGCTAAGCCTGCAGTCAATTACGTGGTGGTTGCAGTTGCTTTTGCATTTCAGATGAATGCTCCTCCCCAGGGTTTTTAAAAGTCTGTAGCTTGCAGAGTTGAGCTTAGTTTGTTAGGCCTGAGTTGTCATCTCTGACTCTTAACCACAGGGAGTTGTTTTTATTACTATTGTGCCACGTGCATTTTTTTGCGAAGGATATTGTTAGAAGATAAATGATGTTTAGGAGGTATTCAGTACAATTAGAACTACAGCAATAAACTAGATTTACTGGAGCAGCGCAGCCATTTATTAAGTCTAAGTGTGCAGGTCCTTAAATTCCTGTTGGGATTCTGTTTGTCTATTGTTCTGTTTGTACTGGGCATAATATCAGAAATGGGTTCTCTGCCAGAAACAATTCAGAAGATAAACTGTTCCATCCATGAAAACTTCAAACAAAGGTTTTTTCCCCTTAAGACAGAGTACTTGGTGCAATAGCCCCTGGTTTTCTGAGAGCCAAATTTGAGAGTCTAAAGATGTGATGAAAAGGTCTGCTCTTGCTTGATCTTAAAATCGTAGCTACTTTATTTTTCCTCATTGAGACATGAGCCTTCAGACTAATTTAGTACAACTTGCTCCCTTAACAAGCTACGTTATTATGACTTATTTTGATAGCGCCGCGAGGTTCTGCTTGTGTATGCACAAAAGGCACGGAAGAGACAGGCACTGAAGATAAAACAAGGTTATTGCAGCACAGAAGATTAACCCGGGCATTTTTCCATCTGGGCAAGGAAGGGGAATAAATACCTGTGCCACATGCACAACTCAAGCACCTAAGCAGTCCTACAGTTGGAGATCTCCGTCTAATTAATCTCAGTGCAAGTTTCTATAGGTGGCATCCAGAAAATGCTATCTTAAAAGATCCTCAAGAAACCTGCTAGCTCTGAAAAACTTAGGTTCCTAACTTTAAAAGTTTGGATTCTTATTTCTTTAGCTGTCCCCTAATTTTATCCTTGCTTCTCAGGATCATCTGGTTTGACAGGTAGACGTTTTCCTCTACGTTTTAAAACTTGGAATTACTGTTCACCAAAGAAGAAGACAGCAAAGAACATGAAATCAGTTGGCTTTGAGAAATGTTTTAGCAGGGCTTCAACAGATAAAGGGCTGTAGGTCTGAAGATCACGCACCAAAAGAGCATTAAGTCTTGAGCGTGTGCAACATGTAGGGGAAGCTTTGTTAGGTGCTGACAGTCAATATTATTTCTCCACAATTTCTGACTTCTCTTGGGTTGCTGTGTCCGAGAGAAGAGTTTTGGAAGGAAATCGTTATTTTGGTTTGAGGATGACACGTTAGTACAAAGTATTTCTGGATTTGAGTATGACTTTTGGAAAGGAAATCACCTTTAGTGCTACTTACTTCCTCCATAATCTTGTCTCGCTGTGGACCTCAAACCGAGTATATTTTGATCAAGCTCTTATGAACTCTTCACCTGAAACATTTGACTCTCTTTGCTGGCAGTCAAAGGATTTGTTTTGTGTGAGTTTTCTTGCTTCATTTTAATCCTTCCAGTAGAATCAGAGTCTGGGTCCTTCGGATCTACAGAGGCGTTACAAGCCTAGTGACAGCCTTTATAACCTATGCATCTTGTGAGTCCCACCTAAATAGATATGAGTAGTGGATAGCATAGACTGAATATTAGCAGCAGACACCAAAATGAAATATATCTTTTTGAGAATTAGCATAGAGAATGTGCAGATGATTTGCCTGTGGTCTTGGGAGCTCTAAGGATAAACTCCATTCTGTTGGTCAGAGGATAACTCTTTCCCCCTGAATGTGATCTTAGAGATAACCATCATTTTCTAGAAGGTGACCTGCGTTTTTTGTGTTTGCTTAGCTTGTTCACAAGCAGGTTGGGAAATGCTGCACGCTGCACGTTTCCTGCTGACTTAATGAGCTGTATTGTTCAAACTTTGAAGCCAAAGTGATTTGTTATGCACTCCGTAGGTTTGAAAATTATGAACAAATATGTTTTGAACTAGTGCTAGTAGTAAGGTGAAGTTCCAGTGAGCGCAACTGGGATGCAATACACTCCCCTCTCCACGAGCCATAGAGGTGCTATGGCACAGTTGTGCTCCAGCACCTTCATCCTTGCCACAATCAAAATTTGCATTATTCTCGTTGCCACATAGATGTGGAGAAGTTGGTCTGCTTAAGGCATCCTGACTCTTTGCTTTCTACCTTATTTTCTTCCCTTTATTTCTAATGGTTAAACCAACTAATGAGGGGATGCCATAGATTTTATTTATTATTATTATTATTTAGGAGTCTGCCCTCCTCTTCCTTATTGTCCTGGTCTTGTTTGTTCTTCTGAATCTTGGGCTTTAAATTCTACTGCTGCTCAGTTGTTCCAAACTTACTGTTCCCAACTCAGTCCACCCACTGCAGTTATTGGCTTCCTTAGCAAGGCAATTAAACTGTCTATCAGACTTCAAAAAGGCCTTAGCTGAAATTTCACCCTGTCCAGATTTGTCAGGAGTATTGAGACCGACAGGTTGGGGTTTTTTTAAGAGGTTTCAAAATTCCTCAGCATTTCTTAACTTTCCTGTGGCTGTGGTTTATGTTGCCATCTAGCTGTTGACTCATGATAACCCTTTCTGCGTCCGCTTAATGGTGAAATGTCAAAGTTATACTGCAATTACAAAATATATACTAGCCGTTCAGTGTCGAGGAGCTGCAATATGGCCGGAAGTAAGTTCAAAATTATGACTCTTAATGCATCTATGCTAATGATCCCCAGCAGTGGCATCTTGACACTAATTGACCTTGAGGTGAACTCACATTACCGGTAAAACTCTAAACCAAAGCAAGAGATGAAGGGCACAAAATCCTCGATACTAAGCTGTTGCAGCAGGCTGTCAGCAGCTTTTTTAGGATGGAAATTTCCTCTTTTCATCTCGGGGCTGTTTTGGTTGTCTGGACACCTCCTCCCCAAGAAAACAGAAAGGACCAATGCAGTCATGTATTTCACTGAACCCTGAAGAACCGCAGGACCTGACTCTGCAACGCATAGGGGTTGGGATGATATTTGGCAATTGCTTCCTGATTTTTGGACAACCTCACCTTAGAGTTTTTGGTTTATTAATAGATTGCAGATGTCTAGAACCAAGATTTCCACCAGCCCTGTGCCATAATGATGAAGTATTGGAGTTTTTCTTAATGTTTCTGGCACATCTGTGTTCTCCCAGAGAACTCTTTATTTCTCTAGTAGCATAAAACTAACAAAATCACTTACTAAACTGCCAGAGTTATATGCAAAATGAGATGAGGCAGTAGGAAAACAACTTCCAGGGTCTGTAAATAAAAGTGCATCTGTATCTGTCTTGCTGCGTTGTAATATGGTAAATGACTCTGTCTGCCGGTGGCAAGG
>VYZW01045146.1:98816-119756 GCA_013401315.1 Balaeniceps rex
CCGGTGGCAAGGTGAAAGTTTTGTTGCCTGCAACAAGCACTAAAATCTCATTGCTTGGGATCTCTTTTAGTACTGATTGTAAAAGCAGCACTCAGCAAGCATCAAATTATTAATCCAACTAGTAACTTCACAGTTTATAACTCTTAGGGCATTTTTTACGTTGCCCTACCAAGACACATGATGTGAAAATAAATGAAGCGGAGAGGTGAGCTCTGTTTTTTTGAATAACTTCAAGGGGAGCGGGAAGGAAGAAGAACTGGAAAGGTGTGAAAGAAATAGGGAAACTGTTGCATGCTGTGAATAGTCCCCAAAATCCAAGTCACCATTCACACCATCAGGTCCAGGTGTGACTACGGCCGCTCGCCTGTGCTGAGCGCTTGTCACTCAAGGGGAAAGAGAAGGGACAGGCTCATTTGCACAGAATTGGAGCTAAATGAGGAAATTCCCATCTCGAGGGCCACGGCTTCATTAGAAACCAACTTTGCAGAAATCTTGAGTACAATTTAATTTCTGTTAAATAGGTATGGCATTTTAACTAGGCCAGTACTCCTGGATTTTGGGGATTTTTGGTCCAGTTTTGCTGCTGAACAGAATGTACTGCTTCCACACAATACCTGGCAGGATACTGAATTTCGGACCAGAAAGGCTCCAATGTTTCTCAGGTGCTCAATTTGATGGATTCTTGAGGGAAATGTCCATGTACTGCTTAGTTTGAAACATAGTCAATCTAATGTGTTTTTGTACAGGCAGGATAAATAATATAATTCCTGTTAATGGGAATGGGACCTATTAATAACCTCACATTTGGAGCTGGTTTATGAGCACTGGGGTGCATGGTGTGGTAAATATATATTAATTTTATTTCCTTAGCTTTCTCCTTGGGCACTTGGGGTACGTTACCTTGTTTTATGCAGTAGATCATAGAATCATAGAATAGTTTGTGTTGGAGAGGACCTTTCAAGATCATCTAGTCCAACCCCCCTGCCGTGAGCAGGGACACCTTCAACTGATCAGGTTGCTCAGAACCCCGTCCAGCCTGACCTTGAATATTTCCAGGGATGGGGCATCTCCCACCTCTCTGGACAACCTGTTCCAGTGTTTCACCACCTTCATCGTAAAAAAAATTTCTTCCTTAGATCTAATCTAGATGTTTAAGCCTGTGTTGCTCTGTCTGCAACTTTTAATCTCTGGAGAAAACCAGTCTCTTAACAATTTTTGGCTGGTTTAGAAGAGCTTCTGTGAAGATTACACTGAGATTGGCTGCCCTTTCTAGGTTGCCATACCATTCGGTATTCAATCCTTGCAGCTGCTGCCTCTGCTGCGATATTGTCACTCCTAATGCTTCTGATAAAGTGCAATTCTGGAAGAGAACATACCCTCTTAACTTCAGGATGGATGGCCACTTTGGGATGTCCACAACACTGCGCTGTGAATCTGGATGGAGAATCCATTACCTTGAGTACTCGGTACTGAAATGAACCACTAATGAAAGTGCAGGAGACTCCCAAAAAGCAGTGCAGAGTGGTACAGGTTTGACACTCAACTTGAAGGTCACTTTGAAGGCAGAACAGCTTAAGCCTCTTCCATCCGGATAGGGGCCCTTTTATATTTGAAAAGGTGTTAGAGCTATGTTCTTGTATTTGGTCATTCACACAAATTAAAATAATGGTAAAAGCCCCCTTAAAAAAAATGGTGGCTGAGCTTCCATTGTTTTTGAACTACCATCTCTTCAATTTCCAGAGATGGGCATTTCAGAATTAAGTTCATGTGAAAGAAAGCAATCTTCCTTTAGAGCAAGAAAGCAATTTTTGGAGAACAGGGCATTGACCCAAACAGCAACTGGAACACATGAAGTGCTGCAATTAGAAAAGGCAATAGTCACTACAGCCAGGATGAATAGTCCCTAGACTAATACTGTGTTAAGGTCATCTACACCTATTTTGTTTGCCATCAAGTAATTAGATTTGATATTTTGTGTTTTAATATTTGTTTTCTGTGCTCACAGCATTGCTGAGTTTGGCACTGTAGGTTTTCGGGAAGTTAGCAGTAGGTTTTATGATTCAGAAAATGACTTTTTGTTTGCCAGATTTATTGGGCAAATCTTGTCCAGTGTATGCAGGTCTCCACAGGAAATGCCACTTGGCAGTGAGCAAATGGGCATAGTTGCAAGGGTACTTTGTCAGCAGTGACATAAAGCTGTGTTATATATAGTTCTGTGTGCCTCATCTTGGATATGGATATTGTAATTCTTCAAGGAAGATGCTCCAGGATGCTGGAGGTGGATAAAAAAAAAAGGCTGAGGTCAGCTACCACAACCTGTGGCTGAACTACCAGGAAAAGTTCACGCATCCAGTGACTGAAAAGGGGGGTTGATGTTGGGACTCTTTCCCACCTTCTATTTTTACTTGCATTTCTTGGGTCTTTGTATGCAAAGGATTTACATGCGTCTCCTGCACGCTCACCAAAACCTGGGAGGGTGTACACATTAGATACTGCAAAGGAATTGAATCATGAATAATTCAGTTTATTATTAATGGCTTACTCCTGTTTGGGATAATTAATTCACCAGAATGGACTTAATTGTATAGATTGTTTCACTAAACCACCAGAAAAATTACTATCTCAGTACTGTCTCTGAAACATCCTGTTAAAAATGCAATTCTACAGAATTTGGAGCATCCTACTGAGCATTAATGAAAGAGGAAAAGTCTATGCATGCTTAATGATTCTGGTCAGATGTGGTACCTGCAGGTCATATATTCCATCAGTGAGTAAAATATATCTACAGGTTTTACACTGGCAGTTGTTGCAGAAGTACTGTGTAGTTCTTCGGACTTTCATTTCAAAGCAAGATGGATCAAGGACAAATGAATTAAATGAGAGAAAAAGATAGCAAAGGGTTCGTTAGGCTTATTCCCAAATCAGTGCCCTGCAATTCACTGCACTTGGCTTTTTTAACTTGCTGTTGCTGCTACTTTTTTGACCCCTTGGGAGCATGCGTTGCTTCAATTCCTGGTTCTTTCTCCAGTTAAATCTCAGTAATTATTGTGCATTTGTTTGTCACTTTGAATGCCTTTCTTATTTCTGCTCTGCAGAGAGGGTTAGGAGTGGTTTTAGGGAAGGAACGTAGCATCCAAGACCACAGAGCATTTAAGATTAATTCATCAGTTGCTTTTTTGTTAGCCAAAACTCTCGAGGACATTTAGGAAATTTGGTTAGAAACGTGAAAAATCTTAAAGTTTTGAGGTCACCAAGGTAAGTACGGTGTTGGACGTGCTGTGATTTCTAACGTCTGCTAAACTAGTTATCTGGAAAAGCATAACAAAATTTTACGTGAATATAGTAAAAAGGGGCTGGAGTTTTCTAATTGTTATCCTACGGCAGTGAGCAGCTTGGATTTCCGTAATGCTTTTCACAAAGTGGAACATCTTGTAGTGCTTTGCAAAGCATTTAATTACTGGTAATACTGACACTGTGCTTCTCTGCCCTAGCATTTAAAGGCAGTATCAGAAACAACAATATTCTTTAGGTTTTAAGTAGGAATGTTTGGAAACCTTTCAGCTTTCAAGAGCAATCCTAGGCTTCTGGAAGGTCAAAAAATCCCAGAGACATCTGCGGTTGAGTTCAACAATACCCTTGTATTCCTCAGCCCGCAGAAGCTATTTTAATTAGGAGAGGAAGGTTATGATGAAGTATGCTTTTAACAGCCAGTCTCTGAAGTGCTAAAACATTTCTGCAGAAAAGAGGTTTGTGTTGTGTGGGTTTTTCCCTTTTACGCTTTCCAGTGTGAGGATTAAGAAAGTGGTAGCGTAAATACGGCAGTTAGTTTGTGCTCAAAAAAACCCCATGCAAAACGTTGTGCTTTAAAGCCTGCTTCCATGGAAAGGAGAAACCTTAATTCAGCATTGGGATCATAGAATCATCATAGAATAGTTTGGGTTGGAAGGGACTGTCACAGATGGAGTGAGAGAGAAGCAAAAATATGCTTTATTGCTATAAAAGAGTGAGTTAACAAGGTTCAATAGTAAATGCAACAGTGGTTTAACAAGATTTGATGGCAAAGTACACTTGATTATTTACTGTGTAGAGGACAGGGTCAGACAAAACTGTCAGGGGGACCCTCCTCCTGAGTCATGAGGTTCAGAAAGGACCTCCTTGCTTTCTAAACTCCTTCTGCAGAGAGGAGGCCAGGTGCGGCTGGATCCAATCCTAGTCCCAGACTTGGTCAACGGTTTATGTCTAAAGGATTATATATGCACAATCAATCCTTTACATCACTTAGCTAAGATTTCAAAGTTTAGCATGCTGTTAGTCACTTATGGAGAACATGTTTCGGCAAGGAATCCCTCAATCTCGAGGAGTAACCTTGAGAGGCATCCCCACTCAAGGGGAGATCCTGGTGTGCAGCCCGCTGCTGTGCAGGAGAGCTCAAGAGGCTCTTGGGCTGCTCACTATTTATGGGGGTAAGATGATTGACTCATAGTCATATTTGCATACCAACCACAGATTTTAGTTTCTTCACTGTGATTAGATGGGCGCGTTGCACAATTGCACTTGGCTATTGTGTTATCTGGCTCCAGAATCCACTTTGAGCTGATGCAGCCATCACAACCCCCACTGGTGGTTACTGCTTATGCAGGACTCAGGGGAACACACCGCCACGGGGACCTTTCAAGGTCATCTAGTCCAACCCCCCTGCAGTGAGCAGGGACATCTTCAACCAGATCAGGTTGCTCAGAGCCCCGTCCAGCCTGACCTTGAATGTTTCCAGGGATGGGGCATCTCCCACCTCTCTGGACAACCTGGGCCAGTGTTTTACCACCCTTGTTGTAAAACATTTCTTCCTTATATCTAGTCTGAATCTCCCCGCTTTTAGTTTAAAGCCATTACCCCTTGTCTTATCGGAACAGGCCCTACTAAAAAGTTTGTCCCCATCTTTCTTATAAGCCCCCTTTAAGTACTGAAAGGCCACCATAAGGTGTCCCGGAGCCTTCTCTTCTCCAGGCTGAACAACCCCAACTCTCTCAGCCTTTCCTCATAGGAGAGGTGTTCCATCCCTCTGATCATTTTTGTGGCCTCCTCTGGGCCCGCTCCGACAGGTTCATGCCTTTCCTGTACCCAGACCCTGCTCATGTCTGTGCAGAATATAGTCAAGAGAGGGTGAACATCTACCTGGAGAAGGCAGAGGGACTGAGCAGAGGGGTCTGCTTGTCTTAACTCAGTGGGTGGTAAGATCTGGTGTGCTGCCATCAGGTACGTGATGGTGTCAAGACCAGTGCGGAGAGGTTTCCTGTGATATATAAGGTTTTGAAGATAAAAACCAACACCTGTCAGGAATGGTTCAGGTGTAGTTGATGCTTCCCATGCATAAAATGAGACCTTGCCAGTGAAATAAAATATTTATGGGGAAAGGGAGAGAATTTACAAATACCGTGAGAACTGTATAGTAGTGTACTTAACATCTGAGAGGTATGGCATACCTGCTGTGCGTTATATGGGGGGCAAAAAAGTGTTTTCCCAATGAATGCCAGTTCTGTGTGTGTGGGAATTGCGCTACATAATGATGCCTGTGGAGCTGGACTCCCTTTTGCTTGCCAGATGCTGGAGAGAAAATAGGGCTTTCTGGTGCTTGTGTAGTCTTTGTGTGCTGGACGGTTCCAAATAGTCTTCCATTTTTAATATTAATTCACATACTGTAGAGTGTTTTGGGAGAATGAGAGTGTTGAGACCTTTATTCAATACAGTGGTGCTTGCTCTTGCCCTGAAACACCAGCTCATTTTCCTCTTGGATTAGGTAAGTTCTTAGTGTTGGAAATCATTGTGTATTATTACTTTTTTTAAATGTTGTGGATTCTTTTGGTGGTGTTGACTGTCTGTTCCAATTTAACTGGAATAAGGTGTTTAAAGGAGATAACTTAGACATACTTATTTATGCACAACATAAACTGCTTGAAGGTGTACCTGCAGCTAATTTCTAGAAGACAGGTGGGGCATGATATAACCTGGTGATGTTAAGTAAGAGGCACTCTCCACCTCTTTTTCTAGTCACAGGCTTGACCTCCAGTAAAGAGAAGAAATATGATGTGTTTTAAAAAAAAAAAAAATCCATATTTGGATACAAACATTTGTAAACTGCATTCAGCCAGGCTCGCCTGAGCACTGATTAAACATTCACTGGAGATGCTCAGCAGTGCACTTCTCATTTCTAAAAATACTTTGTCTCCAAGCACTGCCACTTAAGGAATTTCTCTGGTGGAAAAAAAATTTCTTTTAGCTACACCAGAGCTCTGCAGAAACAGCCACTGTAGATGGTGGGTGATTAATTAACTGCGCGAATCCACCCTGTGCTCCTTCTAAGGGTCAAGATCTCTGTGTTAGAACAAGCGTGTTTCAGTTGGTATTTCTTAGCCCTGTTCTGAAATGGAAGCCTTTTTATTTGTTTATTATTGCTTGGGTCATAAAGACATGCTACCTCATCATAAAGAGGCTGCCGTTCTCTGCTGCAGAAATCAAGAAAAGCTACAAAACAGCGTTAATAGGCCCTCGTAAATAGTCTGCCTTTGCTGACAGCTCCTGCGGTGTGTATTATGCATACCAGCAGCAAGAAGACATTATGTAGTTTTCTAATCCAATTCAAAATAGTTTAAAAACCAACCAACCAACCAAAACTACAACCAAAAAACCCACCAAAACCTAAAACGCAGGCTTTGTTTTACTTTTTGGGGTTTTTTTGGGTTGTTTTGGTTTTTTTTTAATCCTTTCCCCCTCCCCTCATCATTTTTAATTCTAGCAGTAAGCAAAGCTCTAGACGCTTAGAGACTGTTGAGGCTGGTTTGTCTCATTAGACAACCTTTATCTCCTGCAAGATACAGTCAGATTTAAGACTAATGCTTCATCAGTCCTTTTTGGCTGCTCTGGAGTAAATTTTGCATTTCAGCAATTTATTTATTTATTTTTAATATCCCCGCCCCCCGCCCCGGTTTTTAATGTTGTAGGACTCCGTCGTCGTCTTGCCATATTTGCAGGATACAAACAAACTTGCCACCTGGCAACCTCAACTCTTACATACATCACTCTCCACTTCAGTCCTTTTTGAAGGATTATGAGCATTTCACAAATGAGCTGCTCTCTAGAGGCCAAGAGAAAGTTCCTTTTCTAGCCAGTATTGGTTTTTGTCTCCTGTATAGCAGATGCTTGTATGATTATAGAGACTTGTTCCCTTTCTGTTGAAGGCTGCAGATCTTGCCAAATGTCTGTCCATCTGTCTTGCCAGAGCACTCGAGTCTTCCTGTGTAGGAAGACTGGAGGGGAAAAAAAAAAAATTCTCTTAATTCTGCTCTTCAACTGCAAAGCCAAAATCAGTGTTGTATCTGAGGGATGCTTAGTGGTCAGGAATTAATTGTGATACAGAAGTATCGTCTCTTTTTTGTTAGAGGAGTCACTTGCATGGGATTCCTATTTCAAAAAGGAAAGAGTAGCCTTTTAAGCATTGTTTGGCAGATTAGTGTCTAATTAAATATTGAACATTTGTTTCTGAGGAAAATGGTGGTAACTTTTGATGCTCAGTTTGCTACAACCTTTGAGGAGCTTGATTATTTTTTTCCTCCCCCAAATACTTCTGAATCCTTTATCTACAAAGGTCAAAATGGCACTTAATATGCTAGTTTCTTTTATTTCCCCAGTCTGCTGTATCCTTTGTGTTTTGAATAAAAATGTCAGTCTAGATTAACTTTCCTTTTTGTCCTTCGAAGGCGGTGGATCAGCTTTTCAACATGCCCTGGACAGTGACAAACACAGTGTAAACTGGAATAAAATAATAATACACCACGTGGTGGTACATTAACTGCCTTCTTGAAGACTTTTGGTTTGTATGGATGTCCGAAGTGTGTGTTAATTGTCTCAATGAATTTTTCCAACTAATACGTCATCTCAGAATATATATATCCAGCATGCTCCATTTGGATCAAATTGCTTCTTTGCTTTCTGTAGCAGCCTTGCTACAAGAATTTTATATCTGCAGCACAAATATGCTTCTTGAACACCATCCCAATTATTAAGGCAAATTAGGAATGCTGGTAGAGCCTGCTGTATAAGTTCCACATGTAGCATGGATTGATTAATAAGAAGCATACTGGATTATGGGCCATCTCTATAGCTTTACGTTAATAAAGGGAAATACTCCATCACTTCCTTGCATGGTGCGGTTATCTGGTGAGATGCTCTTAAACGCAACAATCTTAAAGGGCTTGTTGATGTCAGGCTGGTTTGAGGTGAAAGGAAGAGCGGGACTGCTGGGTTGTAGAAGAACCAAAGAAGTTGCATTTTGGCAATCCCAGGACAATTGCTAGAAGCTATTGCTGACCCTCTGCATTTTTGGGCTGTGAAGCTAAATCATTTGGCAAGCAAGGAGAAAATAGATGAGTTAGCAATTATCACAAAGGCTCAGGAATGCCTTGCACTTTTTAAAGTGTCATTTTAGACCTTTGGGTAGGGCACAGTAAAGTGCCAGTCTTTCTATCTGCTGTATATACGTGTTTACATTGGGCTTGTTTCTTATTACTACGGTGATTGATCCAGCATCCCCTGACAAGCGTGCTCAGCGAGGAGTTTTTTCCTGCAAACTTCTGATTTTGTGGCACCTGTGGCTTTCTGATTTTCTGCATTAATCAGGGAAGGCAGTAGAGAGAGATCCTGCTTCGAGCTAATAGAAGAAATTGCAAGCCAGAAGGGAAGGAACACACAGTAAGCTTTGCACAATTGTTCTGAACAATTGCCATTTAAACAAAAAAAAAGTAATTAATCTTGATGCCGAGGGATTTGTAAGTCTCTTTGGAAACTGCTTCATGCTGGGCAAGGATACATGGCTTTGTGATATGGCTTTACTACTTTGTGCCGCACGCGACCGAGACTGGCTTTGCTTTTTTCTCAAGCTCTGCTGCAGATTTAGGCCCTGGCAGCGGGGCAGAAGGTAGACATGATGGGGAAACACTGAATAAAACCTGAATGTTGTGCTTGCATTGCAAATGCAGAGCCCTGTTGTGTGTGGCTTGCATTTTGTCGGTCGTTCTCCATCCTGCCTTATTTGCTGTGCTAGCTGCAGACAGCAGATTATCTTGGCTTTGACAGCAGTAGAGCTTGTGGGGCTCCCAAAATGAGCTGGAATTTGGGATGCTGCTTTGATAAAGAAATTATGACGTGGTTTTCCTTAAACAGAAAAGGAAGGTGTTGAGTGGTACAAACCAAGCAGTCCTCTGCTTATAGTCAAAATCTTTGCTTGTCTCTGGGCTGGTCCTGCATAAGCCCTTGTGGTTTAGCCCCAGTCAGCAACCGAGCACCACACAGCTGCTCACTCACCCTCCCCCCGCCCCTGGTGGGATGGGGGAGAGAATCGGAAGGGCAAAAGAAAACTCGCGGGTTGAGATAAAAACAGTTTAATAATTGAAATAAAATAATAATAATAATAATGACAGTAATAAAATTGCAATGAAAAGGAGAATGAGAGAGAGAAACAAAACCCAGGAAAAACAAGTGATGCAACCGCTCACCACCCGCCGACCGACGCCCAGCCAGTCCCCGAGCAGTGATCGCTCCCCCCGGCCAACTCCCCTCAGTTTATATACTGAGCATGACGTCATATGGTATGGAATAGCCCTTTGGTCAGTTTGGATCAACTATCTTGGCTGTGCCCCCTCCCAGTTTCTTGTGCACCTGGCAGAGCATGGGAAGCTGAAAAAGAAAGTCCTTGACTAGTGTAAGTGCTATTTGGCACCAACTAAAACATCAGTGTGTTATCAGCATTCTTCTCCTGCTAAATCCAAAGCACAGCACTATGCCAGCTACTAGGAAGAAAATTAACTCTAACCCAGCCAAAACCAGGACAGCCCTGTTCCAAAGCAAGGTGGGCATATGATGTTCAGAGGAACATGCTTAGCTTTTACTTTGATACACTTTGCAGCCCAGAATAGTTGTTCTCTCTAGGTGCTGCTGCCTTAGAAATGCTCAGAGCTGTCAGAGATAAAGGCAGTTGCATGCTCTGGAGAGATGAAACAGCACTTGAGAAGGAGAGCAAGAAAGTATTGCTGCCAGTTTTCAGCAAGAGAGGCTTCCCAGTGGCTAACAAAATGGCTTTCAGTGATGCATTGCAGGGATCAGCTGATAAAGCACGCCTTACTGGATTGCAGAAGAGTCTTTCCATTCCAGTAGACTGATTTTTTCTCAAGTATACCTCTGTCAGTGCCAGCAACCAATGAGTTGTTCAAATGCATCACTACTAAACCCATCTGAATGTCCCCATTAATTCCTCAAATGCAAACGAGCAGGACCACAGTGTCAGTGTAAAGAGTACTTTCTTTCCTTTTAAGCAAAGACATTTATTTAAAGTCTTGCTAAACCAGTTTAAAGCAGCTTCCTTGTTCTTAGGGACTAAATTTCAGGCACCCACAGAGAGGTAGCTTGATTTATTTTGCACTGTGTAAAGATGAAAGGAATTGCATAAAGGAAGAATAAATAAATAAACCTTGATTTATGTTGATCGCAGCTCCCTAGTACAGAGTTGGAAAGGCGGAGAGCTATTAGCTTTACAACAGTTGCACTGAAATCCATTGCTTGGTGACTAATCTTCAGTCAACTACTGGGAAGCAGGGAAGTTTGGGAAGAATGAAATATTTCTGTAGAGAGAGACATATTCTTCTATGTAACCCACTTTCTTCATATTGAACCAAAGGTGATTTTCATCTGAATATTATTCTTTTGTTAACGCACTGTCTACAAATACTATCATTTCTTTGTCAGAGTAATGACATACCTGCCTGCATACATACTGAGTATGCAATTTTATGCTTGTTAGACTTTGAATGGTGGGAACGGTGGTGGCATGGGATTTGTAATGAAATTATTGTCTGCCAGCCTTGTTATAAGTGTCATTAGCTGTCATCAATTGTAAAACATTTTGGGCTGGTTAAAGAGTGGAAACAGTGGAGTTGGTAACACTTTGTGTTGAACATCTTCTCGTAGCAAATGCCTAATAGTAGTAGGTGGACACTTCATTACTTGGTGTTTCGCTTCATAAAAATCCCACTTTTCCCTCTTTCAAGTAATGCGAGAGAGAAGAGCTGATGCATAATGATTTCTTTTTAAGAAGGCAGCACTGTGACACCTAGTATCACAATCTGACGTTGATTCAACAGTGAGTCAAAGCAGAGAGCGCTCCAACCTGAGTCATCTGCAGCATCTCCTACAGCCGGTCCTTATGTGCATCTCGGTGGGTTCCCATGCAGGCTTGGCCTGCAGACAGCACTGTTTGGTTTGAGGTCGTAATTCACGTGGGATTGACGCTGTGCTGACATTTGGAGAGGACAGTGGGAATTGCTGAGAAATGCTTTCTAAGTAGAGGCAGCGGATGGCACTGGGAGAAGTAGATGTTCTTCTCTTTACAGCAGCAATAGCAGTTTATAGCGTCTGTGATGCCAAACGTGACTGGCGCTTAGGGAGATGGTTTAGTTGTGGACTTGGTGGTGTTAGGTTTACATTTGGACTCGATCTTAAATGTCTTTTGCAATCTAAACAATTCTGTGATTCTCTGGGATTTTTAATGCCACTGAAGGAGCATGCAAGTAAGGTCAACGTTTTTTGTGTTCCCTGCTCAGTCATTATAGTATGCTGTAGGGTGTCAATCTTCTACAGATCGTTCCATGCAGTTCATTTAACGTCGCAGCTGAAAATATTTCCAAATAATATCAAGTCACATAATGACTGTGGCCTGGTTAGTGTGAATTAATGGTCCGTAATGATCACAAAAATGCAAAAACCTGCAGAAGTGGTTTCAGAAAGTAGTATTATGTGGGGAGAAATTGCTGTAGCGTGTGTGGTGGGTTTTGGTGGTTTTTGTTTAGTTTGCATTTCAACGGTGTGATGTTATCTGCAATATGAATATTTATATGAATAGTAAGCAAGTAAAGCCCAACTGCTGGTATTTCTTCTGCTTTATCCTGGAGCAGTTTCCTGCTGGGGACCGTGCACACATTGTTATACAACCATAGCTGCATATCTGAGATTTCATTTTACAGCCTTGTAACAGAGACCCAGTGCACAGGCACAGCACTGCCACTTCCAATTGCGATGCCAAAGCTCTTTCCTATGCAGGAGGTTTTACTAATTCATAAAGTTAGTGGATAACTGTGCAGAACTCTGGATTCTTCTCCACAGAGAAAACTCTGCAGTATTCCGAGTACTTCCCAAACATTTGCCTTCCAGCTTTAAACTCGGAAGGATTTTCAAGGCCCATGTAGCAGCTGTGCAATTGAGAGGTTGCTGTTGCAGGTGGATCGCCAGCTGATAGCAACTGGGATTCTGCTCCTTGAGGTACTGGGAAGGGGCTAAGTTGTCCCTTTCTACTGCCCATTGCCAACAGCAAACTTCTCACTCTAAGGTTTACAAATACACGTCAAATGTGCGAGAGTTCATGAATCATCACTGGAAGGGAATAATTCATGGAGGACTTAGTGCGATGACATTGGTCCTTTTGAATAGCTTGCAGAAGGCCTAAGCACTATCAAAATCCCACAATTAATAAGTCCTTTGAGCATGGCTCAGTGAACAGTAACTGCATTTTTCCATTTGTTTTGCAGAGAAAGTGGGTGAGTTCTTGTGGCTTGAAGAATCGTCTCGTATTCAAAGACTGAGTAATAAATTTCTAATAGGTTTTTTTCCCCTTCCTCACATCTGACATTCTCCTGACCTCCTGCCACTGCTTGTTTCCACTCTTTCATTAAGACTGCTTTAAGAGAATCTGTGAGCCTTTTTAACAGCATAATAGAGCTGTCTCAACATATTTCCTTGTACAGAATATTTTAGAAGAGTGTGTAGCTTTTTAGTGGCAACACTGTAATTATTAGTGCGTAGCAATCCCGAAGGAAAATGCTGCTCCAGCAGTCTTGACCGATAAGGCAAGATCATCCAAGAGGTGTGACAAAACGTAAGTGCTGGGACAATTTCTTCTTGCAACCAAGACTGGCATCGGATAGGCTTTTGCAGTGAGCTGTGGAGTACTTGGTTTTAAATCTCCATAATAAGTTCTCCCTAGGTTTGTTTGGCACAGACTGGTGCTTGGGGTTGTTCCTTCCCAGCTGCAGGACTTTGCACTTCGTCCCCTTGTCGAACTTCATGAGAACTGTCAGCCCATTTCTACAGCCCGTCGAGATACACAGCTAGTTGCACTGAATGCCAGAACTTGCTTGTGTTCTGTAATCATCATTTGGAATAGAGCGGATAATCTCATAAAGGGAAAAATCATAAATAAGGTTGTTAATTATTTTTGGAAAGACGACAGTAGCTAATATAGTAAGTGCATAGTGAATTGTCCTTGCTGATACTTGTGTGAGCGCTTTCAGCAAAAAATGCACTAATATCAGACTTTGGAGGTCTGTAGACATCCCCCTGTGTCGGATCATAGAGCGCGGCACAATTTGCATTGTGTGTGCGGTTTGTAAGCCTAAATGTGGAAGGTAATGGAAGTGATCTCTGGGACATTTTGTGCAGGTTTGGCTGAAGTGGTCATGAGGCCGTTATAATCCCTTGCGATGGTCGCACGCCCCTCTCGAAAGCTGCCTTGTGATGGAAGAAAGTGGCTATCACCTCTCCGTGACACCAGTGTAAGTAGGAAATGCAAATACAGTGCTAAGAGTTTTGTCACAAAGTTGCCTGACGGCTGCCACAAAGTTGAGTTGGTTGTATTTTATCCAGCTGCTGTGTGAGCATTGCTTTGGTGGAAGTCAGAAAACCCTGCCGCTTGTCTTTTTATGCAAAGCAGCAGTAATCTGGCTCTGAGCCTGCAGGGAGATGCGCTGTCTCTCGCAGGTATGCTTATTGGGATGCCGCAGCTCCTGGCACTGCAGCACTTCAGCAGTGTGCCATTCATAATTCGCCCCTTTTTGCTATTTTTAGCACCGGTGCCTTAGATCGCTGGCTTCTATGCAGAGTCTCGTGGAGCTTTGGGCAGTCCCTTCTCCCTCTATGTTAACAGCAAGTGCATTAATAAAGCTTCATTTCGGGGGTTTTGCATAGGCATGCAAGTCTGCATACTTTTTTTTTTTTGTCTTTTTCTTTTTCCTCTCCAGCAGAAGAACTGTGAATGTCTGGCTGTAGCAAGTTGTCCTTTAGCGAGGGAGCGAGCAGCAGGGAATGTGATACCTGCTTTGGGTGAATTTTGTTCTATACGGTGCATATCTGTATCCGTTTTGCGAAGCTGTTATGAAAGACCCAGCTGAAGCCAGGGCATCCAGTTCACAGACTTCCACCCTTAATGATTGAGGGTAGGAAGGCTCTACGGAGGGACCTGGATAGGCTGGATCAATGGGCTGTGACTAATTGTATGAGATTCAACAAGGCCAAGTGCTGGGTCCTGCACTTGGGCCACAACAACCCCATGCAATGCTACAGGCTTGGGGATGAGTGGCTGGAAAGCTGCTTGGCAGAGAAAGATCTGGGAGTGTTGGTCGACAGCCGACTGAATATGAGCCGGCAGTGTGCCCAGGTGGCCAAGAAGGCCAATGGCATCCTGGCTTGTATCAGAAATAGTGTGACCAGCAGGACCAGGGAAGTCATCCTTCCCCTGTACTCGGCACTGGTGAGGCCGCACCTTGAGTGCTGTGTTCAGTTTTGGGCCCCTCAGTACAAGAAGGACATGGAGGTGCTGGAGTGTGCCCAGAGAAGGGCAACAAAGCTGGTGAAGGGTCTGGAGAACAAGTCTTATGAGAAGCGGCTGAGGGATCTGGGGTTGTTCAGCCTGGAGAAGAGGAGGCTGAGGGGAGACCTTATTGCCCTCTACCAACTACCTGAGAGGAGGTTGTAGTGAGGTGGGTGTCGGTCTCTTCTCCCAAGTAGCAAGTGACAGGACGAGAGGCAATGGCCTCAAGTTGTGCCAGGGGAGGTTTAGATTGGATATTAGGAAAAACTTCTTCACGGAGAGTGTTGTCAAGCATTGGAACAGGCTGCCCAGGGAAGTGGTCGAGTCCCCATCCCTGGAGGTATTTAAAAGATGGGTTGACAAGGAGCTTAGGGACATGGTTTAGTAGTGGACTAAAGTTGGACTCAATGATCTTAAAGGTCTTTTCCAACCAAATGATTCTATGAAATTGCAGACCCAAGGGCAGACAGGCACAGGGGCACAGTGCTTCTGTTTCCTAATTTTTGTGATCCCAGAAGCTTCCCCTTGGAATATGCATCCCTGAGGCTGATATTTATTTGCATGGGCTTTTCTATGTGGAGACTGGGATGCAGCAGGACATGAAACCGGTGGAACTGAAGGGCTGACAATAGGCTACAGGATGGTAAGAAGCTGGCAGAGGTGGGTCAGCTCAATAGCTGAACACGAGTGGTGGTACAGCGCGGGCTGCGACAGCATCTGCCGAGCGTGGTCCACAGGGAGGAATCCTGAATTCCATTAACAACGCTACCCGCCATCTCCCAGAGCATCTTCTGCAGCTGAATACATTCTCAAATCAATTTGTCATTTTCTACATATGGCAGGATGCTGGAATTGGGTTTAGAAGGAGCAAAGGTCGTAATCGGACCATTTCTTATAGTTTATACCAGGCCAAACAACGAAAGGCTTAGGCAAGATGTGAAGTGGCAGACTACAGGTTGCCAGGTTGTTTGGAAAACTGTTTTAGAAGGCATCACAGTTTGTTGTGATGATGGGAAACTAAACTAACCTTAGAAATTAGGACCGTGCTCGAGTGACCAGATTAGGCAAGACTGCAGAACGTGCAGGGAAGTTTCATTGTGTATCCAAATATTTGATGTTAAACAACTGAGGGGCAATTAACTGTCATGCAAATATTAACTGTCCATATCAGAATGAAGTCATACACGATGGAGACTTAAGACCCTCAACTCATCTTCCCGTCCTCTTTACCCAGAGAGGGATATTTTATGGCATTTTATGTTATGGAGGTTGAAGTATGTCTAGAAACTATCCATAAAAGGTCTACCCAGGCCCTTCTAATAAGACTATTTCAGTTTAAGCAGCAAAACAACACCACCTTTTTGGTGTTGTAAAGAGCCATTTATGTTTTTTATAGTCTTGTAAAATATGTTGCCAAATTGCTTCAAGACTATCCTAAAATAAAAACTCCAACAACTTCTTTGAGGAGCTGAGAGTCTTAAAGCAGGAGCTGCAGTTTTCTTTGGTGGTTGGTGCATGGTGTTTTACACAGGAAGAGTCCTCTGCTTCCATCATGCCTCTCTTCCTAAATTTGCAGACACTTAAAGAGCAGTATTTTTGCTCTGATAAAAGGCCTCAACTTTTCCATCTCCTGGTAGGAAGTTCTGACCAGGAGCCGTTTTCTAATATGGAGCTACAAACTTTCAGGGATTTTGCTGGCATTAATCCACCTGACCCAATGGGGCCACGGACCTGTTCCATCAGGGATCTAATTTGCCTTTCCTGAGTAAGAAGGTGTGATCTAAACTATACAGCGCTTTTCTACTATGATCAGTATGTCTTTCCATCAAAGGAACATTTTTGAACAGTGCTGTCCTGGTCTTAATTGTGCTTGTCTGTGCATCTTAAGAAATCAAAGAATCAACGTCAAAAAAAAAAAGCACATTCATCTTAAATTCACTGGATCATCAGAATGATGTGCTTTATGTATTTCCAAGAGTTTTGTTGTCAAATAGGGGATGTTAAGAGTCAGATAATCTCAAACAGTCCTTGCACAAGTGGGAATTACAGGAAAATTCTCTGTGATTCTCACAGATTTTCAGAGGTGCCCAGGAAGGCTCTGCTCTTGCTAGCAGAGCATCACCTGCAGCATGAGGTTCGGGTCAGCTGAAGGTGGAACTGTTTGTGTGCCAAATTCCCCCAGTACAAGCACCAGGCAGTGAAGCCAGTGAGATAAAACCAATACGTGTAAAATCGTAATGAAACACTGCACTGGGTACAATGTACTAGGACTTGGTGGTGGGACGTGTTGCAATTCATAATAGACCTTCCAATAAAGAATGAATGCTCCTAATTGCTAATATTGCCTGTGTTTGAGTAGCCTCTGGGAAAGATATACAGCATGACTAAGAATAGCTCGTTTATCAGTGTGGTAACTCTGAAGTAGCGTTACCTCCAGGCTCCCGGCACCAGAAGCTGCTCTGTCCTTAAATAAAACATCAATATATAATTCACTCTCTGCTTTTCATCAAGTACATCTTCAGGAGACCTTGGACCATTCATCAAAGCCCACAGGAGCTATTTCTGTTTCCTAATTTACCTTGGTGTCCTGGATGCCTCAACCACAGATTAAATGGCTCCAGTTCAGGATTTTCTGTGGGGGGAAAAAAGATCTGCACAGCTTGTCATGAGCTCTCTGACCCTTAGAGAAAGGAAAGAGAAAGAGGGAAGGAGTGCAGATATTCACACAATAAATCCATAAAGCGTTTAACCTTTTGGTGGTAATTCCTTCTATACCTTCTTCAGCATATGGTATGCACTAAAGTTTAGGAAATGGGACAGAAACCAGTATATATATTTGGGGGGGGGTGGGTGGGTGATGGATGACACAAACCCAACAACAAAAAACCCCACCACCAACAAAACAAACAAAAAAATGATTTTCAGGTCTGCTAATATACTTGACAGATGACTGAATTAGGTGAGGCAAAAAAGAACACGGAGATGAAAGTTATTGCTGTGCTTTTACTTCTGGTTTTCTTATTCTGCACCTCTATATTGCAGGTTGGAAATGCAATTTTTGTGCATTATAAATACACTTCCCCGGTGCCATCCATTTGAGGGGTGGCAGGCAATAACCATGCACACGTGGCTATTATTTGTGCCACCTTCTGGTGATAAAGGGAAAGGCAAATGAGTTCACTTGCATAGCTGACATGTCTGAAAAATAATGCCAGGAAAAAGAATAAATATTCTATATTTTGTTATTTTTAATATTAAATGGTTTGGTTTTCCTATTATGCTGTGAACTAGATTAAAAAGAAACAATAACAAATCCTAGTATTAATATGAATTATAGCGACTTGGGTTCAGAGAAAAGCCGGCTACCAGATTTGCAGCTAATCTGCTCTGTGCCCAAGTGTATCTGGAGATGTACTCCCAGTGGTTATAGGAAAAAAAAAAAAAAAAAAAAAAGAAGGAAAATGAGCACGAGACTCCTTAAACACTTATTGAAAGTGTTTCTTGCTCATTTACAGGTGGGGCAAGCAACACTAAATTAAGCACATTATTTATTGTTGGTAAATTAAATTTTCCCAAAGTAGTGGTTAATTCTGGATCAGAAAAGGCTAATAATAAAGACTTCCTCAAGAAAAAGCTTTTTTTGAACAGGTTGTCACAGCAGTATGACAGTCGAAAAATCTGCATTTGGAATATGTAGGAGCACGGTCTGTTCATCTCAGCCGGACTCGGCAGTGGACAGCCTCTGCAGAAATATCTTGTGTACCAGATTCAATTTTGTTTGTTTGAAAAGCAATGCTTGGGCGGGTGATATATCTCGGGCCGTGTTGCTGTGTGACGAGGGTGCAAGAAATAGGGTATGAAATAGCTGTTTCTAATATCTATTTGCTACCCTCTGTGTATCAATATTTCCGTGCTGTAGGGAACCAAGGTCTCTTTCAGAAAGACCCGAGTACCATCAGAAGCTGATGCTGCTGCAGCTTTTGTATTCAGGGTACTGTGTCAGGCCAGTGCTGGGCAATTAAGTGGTGTAGATAAGAGAATAAAAGCTTAAGCAAGCCTTTAGCACGTGCTCAAAAATAGCAGAAAGACACGTCTTTGACCAGGCAAAGATGGAGCTGATGACAGTATTAGGCGTGGCGTAGGTCTGGGTTTAGAATGGTTGGAGATATGATCTTCTACACAAGTCTGGAACCCAATTCAGTGGAGAATGAACCAAAAACCAAGACATAGCTACATCCCTTAAACACCACTGAAAGATGCAGATGAATGCCAAATAGATGCAGCATAAACAAGTATAGACTGGAAACCGTGTGCTTGAATATATTTTGCTAATAATTCCAGTAAAATGAATAGGTAGGTGCAAGAGGAGATAACAGATTACGCTGAAATAAATATGTGTAGAAGGGTGCTGTTCCCCAGCAAAGGACCGTTTTCTGGAGGATTGAGTTTCTTCCTTAAAGCTGGTAAAATAGTATCTTTATGCAACATTATTCACACTGAAGTGTGTGCACGTTTTGCAGGCTGTAAGAAATCTCTGTCCTGTAGTACTAATTTAAAGCTCTTGAAAATCTGTTATATTTACAGCAAAGGCAACCTGAACTTTTTCCAACGGAACAAAGTTAATAGGCCAGCAGCTGTGACTTGTTGGAATTAAATATTTTTTACATACATATATATATAAATATACCTTCCTGTAAATACCATTTAGACTACAAATGACAGCCAATGGTAACCTAGTAATGTTTTGCTGTAGGAAAATAGCAAAATAACCCTGTCTCTCTGCACATACCTTGAACATGACCCCCCTGTTGTAGGTCCTTTCCAACTGGAACTATTCTGTTCTCCAAGTCTTTATTACTTTGGAATTAAATGACTACCTCAACCAATTTTTTTTGCATGAACTTTAAGCTGCAATCGTGCAGATGGTAAATGAGGAAATGAGTCAATAAGCAACAGTTCAGAGAAATTTTCTTTCCCCGTGTCCTAGATCTGTGGGTAGTCTTATAAGCATGAAATTTATTTCTGTTACTGCCTTCTGTTGAGGTGGTGTGGATTAAACTGTCTTTAAAAATACTACTGTATTATCATGCAATCAGGTACATTCCTGATGCAGTTCTTAGGTGATAGTGCCAAACCTGCTTTTAACAAGAATCCAGAGCAATAGCGGTAATTCACTTACAAGTAGCTTTTCTTTACAAGTCATGATTTCCTTGTGACTGTTACATAGTTTGTAAGAGTAATTGCACTATATTCATTGTTGGCTCTAAAATCATTAATTTTAGTGCCATGGTTACACATTAGTAACATTTAATTATTTTTTAACAGAAAAGTGATTTAAGTGAGGTGGTTTTCTACTGGTTTCTTACAGCCCAGATGGCAGTTAATCCATTAAAATTGCATTAATATTTGCTAATGACAAAACAAGGGAATTACAATATTGCACAGCAGCCTGGTTTTGGATAATTGCATATCCGTTAATCATTGGTACCTAGCAGGAGTGAAAAGATGGAGCCATTAGAGGCAAGAAGGGTTCAGAGTACGGGATGGAGTGTCGGTAGAAATGGGTTTCTTAAAAAAAGCAAAAATTTCAAAGATAAAGCTTGTCATGCACTATATTAAATATCATAAAAGCTATTGAGAAAAAATGATCAGGAAGCAAGACATTACTAAGAGGATGCTCATTAGAAAAAATTGTAAGTATAAAGTGAACTAGCTTTGTGCAAACACTATTGTAGGATGTTTTCCTATAACTCAGTTGTTCTTAACAGAAAATTTATCATTTTCTACATAGAACTGACACTCTCAAATATAAAAAGTGATGTTCAGAATTAGAATTTGAAACCAGCACTAAAAATCAGACAGGCAGAGGCTACGGTTTGTAGAGCTACAGCTGAGATGTGAAAAATGTGGTGTTATTCACAGTTCATAGGATGATGTGGGTGGGAAGAAGCCCCAGAGGGTCTGTAGTCCCATCTCCTGCTGAAAGCAGGGTCAGCTCCGGGATCAGGGCTTTGTCCAGTCACCTCATCCCAGAATGGAGGTCCCGCAACCTTTCTGGACAACTTGCTTCATGGTCCTCGCACTTGACCCTCAACTGTATTCATTTGTGCCCCTTGTCTTTTGATCTCCCATCATGAACCACTGTAAAGAGCCTGGCTCCATCTCCCTGATAAACTCCTTGGAGGTACGAGAAGGTTCCTACTACAGGGTGTCCCTCTTCTCCAGGCTGATTAAGCCCTGTCCCCTCAGCCTCTCAT
>VYZW01045146.1:124859-148016 GCA_013401315.1 Balaeniceps rex
AATTGTCATGTGGAACTAACTTTAATCAGCTGTGATCTCTAGCGTGCTAGAGCTTATATGTGAAGTAAAACTAGATGTGCTCATTTGCAGAAAGACCACTGCCCTTCTTTTGGAGTAGGATTCACCAGCTGGAGTTTGGAATTGGGTTGTACCAGGACACTCGCACAAAACACATAGTTTGAGTTCTTTACACTGCAGATTGGGAGTTTTAGCCTTCATGGTTGCTTGAGTCACCACACAATGCTTAGCAATTTTCCAGCCAGCTGGAGGCAAAGTAGAAATGAAAATCTACCCTTGGTATAGCAGGCAAGCACTTCGGATACAAAGGGAAATAACTCATTTCACAGAGATAATTTCATTGACCAAACCCATGTGCAATTATGAAATTTATTTTTCTAAAGCTGCTACCTGTGCCGCACAGAAAAATACATACCTGCTTGTCTGATTGAACACAGCCTTGCTTTTCAGAAATGCCCTTCTGAAGGTATTTCTCCTTCTTGTTTACTGTAGAAGTTTTAGACCCCTGCCACCTCCTGGAGCNGTAAGACAAAAAAGTTGTTGGACATCTATAATGGCAAAAAAGTGTGGGGAGCATAATCACAAAGTAGTGAAGTGATATGGAAGTTGAAATGAGGTTCTAGCCCCAGCAAACAGTCGTATGTGCATAGAGAAAGTTATGTAGATGGTACTTNTTTTTCCCCTCATATTCCTCTCACCAGATATCAGCTTCACATCTTGCTTTCTTCCACCTGTTAAAGTACAACTGTCAACACTGTTGGTTGTGAAGAGCTGCTAGTAGGTAGATAACCCTGTTAGCACATCCCAGAGCAGCAGTAGTGGTGGGCTGTTGCCTCACAGTCAGTCTTAAGCATTGCTGTCAGGAGGAGCGCAGAGTCCAACTAGCAAAGAACTGGAAGTTCTTAGCTCTGAAAACCTCCACGTTAATATTAGCACGTAATGTTATTATTGTCTCGGAAGGTGTTTCCAGTTTGCACAGGTGAGCTTGTAATGAAAACTTCAATGTAAACCTATTTCTAATGCCCGATTAAAATATATTTACATGGATTTCTTCTTTTTTNATCTGCTGATTTATAACAAATTGTGCCCTTGTAATCAAAGGCTTTTACAGATAGCTGACTCAGCAGATTATGCTGTTGTCCCCAACTTTGTGCTAAACTGAGGACCATCTCTTGTGTTGCATTGCTTGTTCTCAAAGGCAGTAGTTGATTATTTTTACACTGCATTTACCCACTATATGAAGGNATTAGCACAGCCGTGAAGGCCATGATGTGTCCCAAAAGATGCATGTGTCAAAACCTGTCTCCATCCTTCACAATTCTCTGTACGAAGACGGGGCTTCTCTTTGTGCCCCCCAGTATTGACAGGAGAACAGCAGAACTAAGATTAATGGATAACTTTATCACTACACTTAGGAGAAAAGATTTTGCAAACATGACTAATCTAATTCATTTGACACTATCGAGGAATACAATAAGTCAAATCATGCCTTATGCATTTTTTGATCTTAAAGGCCTTCACGCCTTACACTTGGATAGTAATAGACTGACTTACATCAATGAAGATCATTTCAAAGGTTTAATTAACCTTCGGCATTTAATACTCAGTAACAATCAATTAAACTATATCTCTCCTGGGTCATTGGATGACTTTGTTGAAACAATTGAAGACCTGGATCTGTCCTACAACAATCTCGTTAATGTTCCCTGGGAAACAATTGCCAAACTTTCTAATGTCAATACAGTCAGTTTGGATCATAATCTCATTGAGTTTGTGCCAGAGGGAATCTTCTCAAACCTTCACAAACTTGCCCGTCTAGACATGACCTCCAACAAGTTGAAAAAGATCCCTCCTGATCCTTTGTTTTCCAGAATACCTGTGTATGCCAAGTCTAAAGGATCTCCGCTGTCATCCCTGGTGCTTAGCTTTGGAGGGAATCCTTTGCACTGCAACTGTGAACTCGTGTGGCTGAGACGTCTCACCAGAGAAGATGATCTAGAAACCTGCGCCTCTCCACCAGAACTGATGGGCAAATACTTTTGGTCTATTAAAGAGGAAGAGTTTGTCTGTGAACCCCCGATGATAACGCACCGAACACCAAAACTAACGGTGACAGAAGGCCAAAGCATCTCTCTGAAGTGTAAAGCTGTTGGTGATCCAGATCCCTACGTTCGCTGGATTTCACCCGATGGGAAGCTGGTCTCTAACACGTCTAGGACGATTTCTTATGAGAATGGTACTCTGGATATTTTGGTTACTTCTTTGACTGACAAGGGCACGTTTACCTGCATAGCATCAAATGCTGCGGGAGAGTCGACGGCTCCAGTCGAACTCCTCGTTACCCCGTACCCTAACCTTGCTAACAGCACCAACTGTGATAAAGACACGGAGCCCGGCCCTTCAGATATTCTCATATCTGCCAAGTCAAGCTTTCCAAACGAAACGAAGGCTCAGCAAGAGAAGGCGGTCGTGGTTGCTGAGCTGACATCATCCTCTGCTCTTATCCAGTGGTCTTCTCAGCATCACCTCCCTGGGATTCGAATGTACCAGATTCAGTATAACAGCTCTGCTGACGACATACTAGTGTACAGGTAACCCTGCTCACATACCCGTGCTCATCCCTTGCTGAAGTAGGTAGTGGAAGTAAGAAAAAAGGATAGCATAGTTTGACATATTCCATGTAACGAGAGCTGTCTTGCAAGCAGTAGCTGTAAATGAGAGGATGAGGAGACAATAGCTGCCTTAGACTTTGCTCGTTAAACTCCCGTTGTTGAGGAGTTACGCTATTAAAACTAATAATACATCTGCTTCCATGCTGCCTCTTGAGGATCTCTAAACTCTTTACAGACATAATTAAGTTTCATAGTCCAGTTTAATGGACCAAGTGAAGCTGATGAGCAATATCTTAGTTGTTAACATTTAAGGAAATTGAGATGGAGATTTTAGTTACCTTTTGTGCGATTAAGTGTAATTATTTTACTTAAAAATATGGGGAAGAGAGGGAAAAAAAAATCATGATGCCCAAAGTTGCAAGATGGCCAAAGCAACATCCTGCCTATATGGATATAGCCTTGCCATGTTGTGCCAAACCTTCAGCCCGTATCAGTTGCTGCATGCTTCCTTTTCCCCACTTCTGTGGTGTCAAGGGGATAAAACTCACCGGTATGAACTGGACACTGCACAGAAGGTTTTAGGTTATGTATTTTGTGTGGTTTTCACATTTGAAGGCACTGATTTGTCTGCTGGAGATTATTTGGTAAAATTTATTTGGGAATAACTATTTCATATTAAGTCTCGGTGGACAGCATGCAGATAAAGTTTATAGCTGCTCCCCTGTGCAGGGGTGGTTGAGTTTCTGATTATCTGCTTTTCTGTTTATAGGCTTTTGTTTGTGATTAACTGGGGTTTGAAGGGGTAGGGAGGGTAGAATGACTTTCAAGTGGGAGCTAGCATTTGATTCGGATTTAATATTTCATAGTTGTGCACTTCGTAAGGATGGTAACTTCACTATAATGATTTTTCTAATGTCATGCCACTGGTTGCACTAAAGTTTGGAGTGGAGTAAGTGAAAGGAGAATGGCATCTAATAGCTCCAGAAATATACCTGAAAATTTGCATTCAAATGTACTGCTGTAGTAAGCAGTTCCCTAAGGAAACGAATGTAAGATAGTTGTTCCGCTGGGATTCCTATTTCAAATAGCTACCATTGTAAGCAAATTCTTATTAAAAAAAAATAAAAGGAACTGTGTATGAAAATTGCATTAAGTCCTTGAAACAGACATTTCACTTTACAGTCACTTGGGATTTTCAGAAGTCTCATGTTAAAATGCCCATCCCCAGAGTCTCTTTAAGGAAGGATGCCATCCATCCTCCTGTTGTCACGGCTACAAGCTAGAAAGGAAGCAGGAGGACTCGGTGAGGGTAAGCAAGGGTCTCTTAAGAGGGGGGTGGGAGGATGCCTTGTTGGTATCTGACAGGGATGGTGAGGAGCTGGCTGGAAGATGAAGCCTCATTTAATTGTCAGCTGTGAGAACATTTGTGACATCGCTGTTAGAACTGCAAAGTTGCGAAACGAAGGGAAATGTGAGGCAGAGATGTCTCGATAGCTGTGACTGGGGTTTCTAAAGGGATTTTATTCAATTCTCCCACTAGAAAGTAAAGTGAAGCAAGCAAAGTGAGAAGCAGGTAGAGCCAGTGGGTGCATCACAGGCACGGCCAGTAGTATAAGAGACTTGTTTAATGGGATTTTTCGTCCTTTGCCATAACAGCTCGTCAGTCAAGTTGGCAGCCTTCTTAAAATTGCAGCGATTCGTTCTCAGTGAGTTTTAAACTTTCCAAAGTCTCTAAAAATAAACGAGTGACTTGCGTGGTAGCTCGTTAATAAATCTGTAGAGTTGAATACTGCTGCTGCTGCTGAATGGCCTTGCTCCTGAAGAAGAAATGGGAAAGAATAATATGTTTCCATGCCCCTTTCTCGGCCCAGATTCCTGTTAACCGAGAGGTTGGTAACAAAACCATAAAATACTTGATGCTTCAAATCGCAGAGCAGCGATTTCAAATAATACAATGTAATAGACTGTAGTATAATGGGCCTCTCAAAGACGAAAATTCGTGTGTTCTCGTTCAGTTCCCACAGTGAGTAATCATCAAATATAGATCCTTAAAGGAAGTTTTGTGCTAAAGTAAGAGGAGTGGTAATTGGGCAGCAATTCTGCATTTGCAGTTGTCTGAACAACTGCTACTTCTAGTCATGCTATAAATGTCGGAGTGGTTTAAGTTGAGCACATTAATGTGCGCTGGAGAAACAGGAGTCCCCAGATTTGTTTGCTGACCCTTTACATGGTCAAAACGCTTCTCAGACTCTGTTTCTGGTAAGGTATAGAAACATCTGTTTCACGGAGTCAGTCTGTTGATATATGAAGATGTAAATAGATGTGTAGTAGCGTACCCAGCAGTGGCAGTGCTTCTGTCCTGCCAAAGGAGTTTTACAGAAGGTGAAAAGCTTCCTTCTACCTAGAGCACGCTGCATAATTTATTTCTGGCAGGCGATAGCTTGCTGCCTGGAAAAAGTATCAAGTGGTGCAGGATGCATCAGAAACCTGTAGCTTCTGTCAAGTTGAGTGGTACCACGGGAAGAGCAGTTGCTATGGCAACTTTGCTTTTTCTTGAGAATTTAAGTTGCTCCTTTGACTCCTTTATTTTTCCTCACCTTTCCATTTCCTTCTCCCTCTGGATGGGTAATTATGGGTAAATGTGCATTCATCTGTGCCTGTGCTAGGAGCCTATGAAAGCAAAGGGAGGGAGATGATATCTTCCTAATTTTCCCTTTGGACTGCAATCGAATTATCCGTTCACGTATGTGAGAATAACGTATGCGCCCTGCACATGGTTATGCTGCCTGTGTACACTTGCACATAAGTGCACCATCATTGCTCCTTGTTGTTCCTAGCTTGGGAGATTCATAACACATAGCCGCGCAGCGTTTTTCCCAGTGGTGAATATGGAAAGGAAAATAGGAGTTGTGCTTCTGGCTCCGCCAGTTACTGTGTTGTCTCAGGTGAGTTGTTTAACCCCCCTCTTTCTGTGAAATGCAAACTATCACACTGACCTATCTCCTGGGACAGGGTTTAGCAAAATTGAAGGCAGACATTAGTTACGGAGAAAGAAAATTGCATCAGAGTGAAGCATCTGGCAAGATGAGCAGCAACAATCCTGAATCAGTAAATTAAGGTGCAGATAGCAATTTGCAGAAAGCATCAATATTGAAAGTAAGAGCTTTGTTTGTTTTCAGAAGAAAGGTCTGAAACTGTTGTTGTACAGCCATGTATAGAGTGAATCAAGAATCGTAATAGCCACTTTGTGCAGCTTTTCCTTCTCTGAGATATAAATGGATCTGAATTCTTTAAACAGCTTACAGTCTTGATGCTGATTACAGTTCCTATGCAATTTGGACTTCACAATGCTATAATTTTAGTTTAACTGTCATTGCTCAAGTGTCCTGCCCAGGTTTCTAATGTTAGTCTTGGGGAAGAGATATCAGCAGAACTGACGTTTCGATACTCAACTAGTAGTGACGAATATTATATGAGCTTTAGAGAACAGTAATTAATCTGGGAGAGATGCCACACTATTTTATTTTTATTGCTGCTTTGTCATGATGCGCATACATGTTTGCATGTACGTAGAGATGAAAATGCTCCTCTTTTGTATGCTGATTTAGGTCATATGTATCTTTATGAAAATGACTCCTTGTGTGAGGTTATGGGATAAAAGGCTCATCTCCACAGGACCCTGGGCTGCCTTTCTCTTGTAGCCTCTGTCGGTGTGCAAGAGAGAAGTGGAGTGGCACCTGATGCTCAAAATCCCCTGAAGGGAACTGCAGGTGCTCCTATTTTGTCTGCCGGCGCTTTCTCAAATGGCCAGCAAATTAAAAAAAAAAGTGATTCTGTATTTCTGAGGTAGGCTGGATATACTTCAATTTGTACCACAGTTGATATAAGCAGCAGATGACTAATGCTTCATAACAATATGATTGATGTCCTAGTTAATTAGAAGCTGGATCTCATAACATCAAAGGCAATAGTCTCCTAAGCATTGAATTTAATCTTTCATAGCTAGTGATCATCTAACTTTAATTAGCTGCAACTACATGCTATGAATTAGAAGATGGGTATTTAATAGTGATGCTTCTCTATAGATAATTGAGAGACTATATATTGCATATAAGTGCTGATAATATGTCCTTGTTTTCTCTGTTGAGAGAAAAAACTTAGAAATTGGGAGGCAGACCGCTTTTAATATGGAGTACAAAGTACTATTGTTTAAAGGGCAGAGCTGTCACTCTTGGGGAAAAGGTGATATGTTGCCAGATCAATATAGCAATGATTACATCTGTTGCGTGAAAAGCAGTTGGAATCAGCCACGCTACGTCTGCTCAAAAATTCTTAAATTAGTTCAGTGCAGTGCAATGGAAAGCCTCAGGACCATGCTGGATTTCAAACAGTGAAGTTTGAAAGAGGTTTTATAGCTCCTTATCAGTCGGCACGTGCCATAAGACTTTGTGTTTGCTTTCTGGGTGCCCTTGACACGCTGGACCTTGCCCGTGCACTGCATGGATGGACTCGGGTTGGCAGGTGGTGCAATGCGCCTCTCAACTGGTAGAGTTGCCGTGTGTGTGTTGCAGCAACTGTAGTGATTTTGGAGCATGTCAGGATTGCCGTGGTTATCCAGCAGGTCTGCGCACGAGCGGTGGCTGTTTGTCAGGATGAAATCTTGGACGAACGGTCGTGTTTGCATTCCTTCACCTAGCCAGCAGTCATTCCTCAAAAAAAGAGGATATATACCAAGGGAAGTCCAGAAATATGGGAGCCATCTGACATCTGTAAATACAGTGGATCACATGATTTGTCACTCTTTGGCTTTAATTTTGGTAGCTTTTTTCCTTATCTTGCAGCATAGCAGTTGTCATGGCAGTTTCCAGGCTTCTTCAGGGAGTTTCTCCGTGGAAACCTCTTCTTCAGGTTTCCCTTTATGGGGAAAAGGCTTACGTTCTCATAGTTGACTGCGTGCTGAGTTAATCAGGATTACCCTTACAAAGTCGGGATTCCTCAAACCACAGAGGTCACTTCTCCATTGTCATTCCCCACCTTCCCACGCCCCCGTGATCTTTGTTAATGAGGCTGCCCAGTGTAACCTCTTACTTTGGCACCGATTGCTGCTGGAGATCTATCATAGTTCATAAAAATAATACCTTGCAGATGCAAATGATGGATGATAGTTGTTGCATTATGGAGAGATCATTCAAACATGAAATATCACTGTCTTGTTTCCCAAACATTTCAGATGCTGTGCTTTTTTTTGGAGGAGGAAAATATCCCTGTTTCCTTTTGTACTGTTGATGCAGAAGTATGGGGTTTTTAAATAGTATGAATAAGAATCAATTGCTGTCATTGCTTCTATCAAAAATTTTGGCATGATTTGTGTGAAAGCTCTATAAATAAGAAACCTGTTGTCAATGCTTCATAACTCTCCGTATCTTCTGGTGCATGGTCATTTAATTTCCAGACTGTAGCATCAACCATGTGAAAATAATTCTTTTGAAAAAAGCAGCCAGCAGCCTGTGTTCAGTAACGGTCTAGGATTTTATGCTGTTTTAGAATGGTCTCTGTTGTTGTTTTTACCTCCGCGGATGTCATAGATCGTATTTGGGTCTCAGTGGGTGTTTCTGTGAAAAAAACCAGACTCTATACTGATTGCTTTTTAATCCCTTTTATCAGCTGAGTAAACCGGGTGCTCAGAAGTTTGTTGACAGCATCAGTTCAAAAAGACCTCCTGTCACTGGGGTCCCTCCAACACCTCAAATTCCCTGCCCCTTCCTTTAACCCTTGCCCTTTCCTTCCCAATGGAACAGCTGAAATGGCAGAAAAAAAAATTCTGTTTTTTTCAAACCTTCAAAATGGTAGCGTTAGATTGGGAGCAGGGGGGTTGGCCAAAGCAGAAGTGATTCATTTGAGGCAGTCAGGCCACAGTATTAAATTCTCCTATGGGCAGCATCATTATCAATTAGAGTCCAAACAAAAGACTCCACCCCTATTTTGAGCTGCTCAGTTGATTTTGTTGTTGTTGACAACGTTGCTAGGAAATATTTCCAATCTCACAAAATGATGTTTTGTCAGAAGTTTTGTGAGCAGATTTCACAGCTGAGTTTTCACCAAAGGGCTTTGTTTGTTACTGGCTGACTGCAGATGGCAGGAGAAACGCTGGCACAGATTATGGTTTTTAGATGTTAGTGCTCCTAAACCAGTTATGTTAGCACCATTCATTTAAATCTGACAGTTACTGTTCTGCTATTGATCCCTTTGAAAGATGGTGCTCATGGGCCAACGCCAAGCACATGCAGACTGTGATATTAGAGATGTAAGAGAAAAGGTAGCATACTTTCAGCTACAAAAAACCCAATTTTACAGAACTGCAGCTAAAGACCAGAGTTTGGGCACTTTTATGGGTAATAGGAAGGTAGCTCCTGGTGAAACTCTAATGTAAATGAAGGGTTTTTTTTGAGAAAAGACTGATAGGTAGTTACTGTGAAATAACATAATAACATTTCTCAAAAAATTAAAAAAAGACCAAAACGCCCCAAAAGACTAGCTGGGTAAAAGGTTTTTTGCATCCCCAGAGATTTGAGAATCTCCTGGCAGACACAGGTTTTTGGCTTCTGTATTGCTATTATAAATGTCTTTCATGCAAGCTAATTATTTAAGTAAATGACTTTGATAGCTGCAAGCTCTGAGTTTGAGATGGAATAATTCCACTGAGGTTGATAAGCTTTACCCTGCCTAGAATCACAGTGCCCCTAAATCCCAGTCACTTGGGGTTCTCAAGGATCATACGGCATCCTGAATATGTTTTGTAACAAACCTACAATATAGTCAATGCTGCTTAAAACGTTATTAGGTCAAACTAAGTGCTAATGAAGATGTTTGTTCTGAAGATGCCATTTTCTGAACGGTAGTCAGTGGGTTCTGGTAGAATGAAGTTTTCGGATGATAGGTACACTTGCTCCCAATATCTACCCACGTGCTTTCTGGCCTTTCCTGCAACTCCTCACCATTTGCCACAGCTTGGCGCTGAAGACCTGCCTAGTCAAACTTGTGCTAATTTGTCAAACCGATTGAATTTAACCACTATTCGATCATTTATAGCATTACTGAAATAAATACAGGGAAGACTAGACTCTGCTGCAGAAGTAGATATTCTGCAGGCATAAGTGAGAAAACATGCAGAGGTTAACTACTGACATGGGTGTAGGCAGATTGCCTACTCAGTTGTGAGCTGTCCTTATTCATTTGTAGAGGTTTCCTTGAAACTTCCTAAATATGCCAAAATAGCTACCTTTCCCAGGAGACATATCTTAACTGCTTAGCCAGTGAAGAATCCTTATCTCCTACCTTATCAAGACTATATGCTTCTCCTTATTCATGAAGCTGAAAATAGCCTTCTATTACCAGGAAAGCTAATAGAAATCAAACATACATTTGGTCTTATTCAACATTTATACAGATGATTTGCACAGGAGATCAGAAAGGCCTTCGTTTAGAACCTCCTCTTTTTGATGACAGTGACTATAAAAGTATTTCAGCAATAGCTGGGCACGCTGTAATGCAGCACGTGCTGTACATAGCTTTCCGTGGTAAGTAGTCAAATTTCAATACCGAACTCTTCATTGAATAATCCTGACAACAATGAAATGCAGAAAGTTGTTTGAAAGAAGAAAAGTGAGCATGAAAGGCTGCTGAATAAGGCAAATAAGATGGACGTTAAGCTAGAAAACAGTATTTTGCATTATTTTTGCAATTACACCTCCCTTTCACAGATGGGCTGTGACTAGAAAGATGCTTTCTGTGTGGTGTTTCCTTTCTATTCCTGTTGCTTAGCTGGTCTTCTAAATGGTGCCGCCTTCTGCAGAGGTTATCTATGACATCCCTTAATTTTTTACATGTTGTGCCCTGAGGTTTGGTGATGGTTTTGTTGATGTCAAGCAATTTTAGACTTTGTGCCATAGTTGGATGTAGTTGCCAGCAGTATTTTTCTGGGAGGCATGACTGATTTCAAAGCCTTGCAGTGTTGAAGCCAGGCAACTAAGTTCTCCACCTTCTCAGTTGCATCCCTTTGTGTGACAAGCAAGAATCTTCTGCTTAGTTTCCGTGTAACTTGGTGTTTGAACTGAGGGAGGAATGCAGTCCAGTCTGAGCCATAGTGTTCTCTTGTCGTGTTTGGTCACTATGAAATGTGGCTGAACAGAAGACTGAAAAGTTAATTAGGTATTTGTCTGATAATTGATAATGGTGTATGTTTTAGGAAGGTGAATGTCAAGCCACAGAGCAAACTGAGTGGTGCCCTGAGGAGTGCCAGCCACACCTGCCAGCTGAGCATCGAGGGCCGCGTTCATGTGGAGAGCGTGGAAGAATCACCGGCTGCACACTGCCAAAAGTTGTACCTGGAAAAGCCAAGGATCAATGCATTGCTTTCTGCAAAGAGAGAACACAACCTTGGTGTTTTCTTTGACACGGTGTAACGTTATATAATGACAATGCTGAATTCAATTTGTGGAAGAAATAAAACAGCAAGGAGCACGACGTACTTTGAGGATTCAGTGGTCAGCCAGTATAGGAGCTGTATAACTGTAAAGCAACAGTCACGACAAAATGCTTGTTCCACAAAGTAATGCTTGAAGGGCAGAGGAGGGATGAGTCTGTTGTTAACACCTGCAGCTGGGAGACCTCATTCTGCATTCTGAATGAATAACGGTGGCCACAAGGAATTTCAAGGGCTTGTTCCACTGGTCTGAAGCAGTTGCTAGCTTTGCACGTTGCCTCCTACATTATTGTTGGATTAAATTTCTCATGTACATGCTAGGAGTTGTTTGGGTGTTTCAATTTGACAAATGAATCCTTGTGTAGTTTCCTCTCAAACCCTGTTTTTCCTGCAGTAAAAATCTCGTTAGCCTTAAAACCCAGCACGTGTCCAGATTCTGTGGAGGTCACGAAGCTGCTGTTATAAATTAAGACTGGGGCAATGGTTATGAGTTGCAGTTTGGGAAATTCAAATTGGACATTAGGGGAAAAATATCTACTAGGAGGATAGACTAATGCTGGAATGGCACCTGGAGAGCTCACGGAAGGTTTTCCAGTGTTGGCTAGAGTGTGGTTGACTTGATCTACTGTTTGTGGTAGTACTGCTCTGTGTGGAAGTTGGCCTAGAGATCTCTGGGGGTGTCCTCCTTTAGTGTTTCTATGAATCTGTGATGGTGCATGTACATCGACAAGGGTGTGGTTTTGTTTTTTCATAGTCACAGAAATTCAGTTGTTATAAATGAAGTGGTAGCAGCCATGTGTTTGGAGAATGTTCTTGGCGTGGCTCTTCTTTCTTTCCAGTCTAAGCATTGTATGGTCCGTAGTCCCATGGATGACTACTTGGAAAAGACTGTATGACAAGTGGCTAGTCTTCTCAACCACCACCTTTGTGGCCAGGAGAAGGCCACGTGCCCACCCACTATAAATGGGTGTAGTTTAACTGACTCTTCTGCAACAGTGCTACTTTACTCCAGTGAGGAGTCTGAGCAAATATATGGAGAGCTGGTCTGCAATGAGATGCTGTGATTCGTGTGGTCGTAACTGGGGTCTGTGGGAATTTGTAACACAGCGTATAGCTCTTCTTTTGGCATCCTTCTCATCTGTCGTTTAGTACCAATGCTACTTTGTGGCGAAGGAATATTTGGAATTGACATAGAACATTCTCAATGGTAGGGTTGCATCAAGGTAAGGAAGTCAGTATGTGCTGTTTATTGGGCTACAGAAGATACCACTTAGTTGCAAGTGCATACGCTTTGCTGTGATTGTTCTTACCGGTCGCCTGATTATGAGACACTGAGCATCACAGAGCTGTTAGAAGATGGAAATAAGGTTAATCTGTGGACCAAAGGTTTGAATTTGCCTTTTTCCCTTGATCTTCAAAATGTGCTTCCTGTGGACATAAAATTACTACAAGAGTGTTTAATTTTATCCTTTTCTGCCATTTAAGTCCTCGAGTATGTTGTTTCGGTTCCTTTGTTTTTTGAAAGGCTGACTATTCCGTTCCGCCTAGGGCATGTTCTGCCCTTTTATGCTGAAACTGTGGAAAGTTGAGATAATGCAGATCAAAACAATAGATCAAGTGTGCCTTCTCCTCTGGCCATGGATAAGCGTGTGCATCCCAGTCCATGTTTGTTTGAAACAGCCAAGGTAAAGATACTGTCATTGCTAAAATCTGTGTCTTCCATCCCTACTGAGTAACCTAGGGCGTGCTAGCTTTTCGCTGCTTGTTCTGGTTGCCGCGTTCTTCTTCTGCTCTGTTGGTTTCCTTGCAGTGGCATTGATAGTCAAAAGAGCTCTCCTTAGGCTTGGTCAGCTCAGGTGTTTACTGTACTTATTTTCTCTTCCAGGATGATTCCAGCTGCTAGTAAATCCTTCTTCTTGACTGATCTGGTTGCAGGACGTGAGTACGACCTCTGTGTTCTTGCTGTTTATGATGATGGATTGACATCTTTGACCGCAACCAGAGTGATCGGATGTGTGCAGTTCACAACCCAGGAAGAATACAAACAGTGCCGATCCCTTCATGCGCAGTTTCTTGGAGGAACCATGATCATCATTATTGGGGGTATCATTGTGGCTTCAGTTCTTGTTTTCATCTTCATCCTCCTCATGAAATATAAAGTCTACAACAACCACCACAAAAATAAAACCACTAAAGTTAATAATGTCTGCTCTCAAACCAATGGAAGCCAAAGTGGCTCGATGGCTCGATCCACTTCGAAACTTTCAGAGAGGCGGGAAAGTTTGCACCAGGAATGCTCGGGCTCTTCCATCAAAGGAAAAACTGTTGTAGATTTGGATTGTGAAAAAGTGACTCCAACCAACACAACCTTTTTAACAACTGATGCATTATGTTAATGGCCATTTGATGGAACAGGACACACCAAGGTGGTATTGCTTGAAACATTTTAATGCGAGTGGTTGTATTTTAAGCTTCACTACTATTGTCTATTTTTAAGATCAGATGGTTTAAAAAATATTTTTTTAATCTGTATACAGTTCTTGCATTCTTAACTATTTTGTTTCAATATATTAAATATAAGTGTGTGATTTACAAGATTTTTTTACTGGTTCTTTTATAGCATACACCTCTGGTACCAAGGCAGCAGCATAGCTAAATTCTTCTAGGTTCATCTTTGGCGAAATGCACTATTTTTTCATTTGGTTACAAACCAAGAGCAAAATTGTACTCTCAGGATCCTCAGACTTCCTCTCTCACAGCAGAGTCACTTAGCAGCTTAAACTACTCATCTCTTCAAGGAATGATTTGTTGTAAAAAGTTACTAGCTTCTCAATACTGAGTTACTTTTTGTCATAGGTATGTTGTATACATGCTGCTCACAAAAGAAGTAAAATTAGTAGAGGTTCCCCATGGGGGAAAAAAAAAGTACTCTTTAAATTAAAAAAAAAAAAAGATAATTGAAAGTACTTTAGCATTATTCAGTGGCACAGAAATATGAACTTGTTTTGTTTGCTTTGTAACAGCTGTTATCTGTTGAGACTGTGCCCATGAGAAACCCCCTCTTGTTCTCAGTAGTCAGATTTACCTTTGTTTGGGCAGGAAGAAGACCGGGTTTTGTTCTTTCTAAACTGCAAAACTTCACAAACCAGTTGAAATTAGATGTGTTTCACTGTGCGTGTTTTTTGCTATGCTGAAAACCATGCCATAGTCTCCCCCTCTGAAAGCATAGTGCTGAAGGTTATTGTTTCCTTTTTTTGTTGAATAATTTGTTGACTGAGGACCCACAGATTAAAGCTTCCGTGTCCTGAGGCACACTGCACTATCTCACTGTGACACTGCATCTTCAGATGGCTTTTATATCAGTCTCTTATTTCTGTAATAATGCATGAAGTGTAATGTAAGTGGCTGATTGATAGATGAATTATGTGAATGTGTCTGGTCAAGTCATTTTAACGCATCATACTGAATAATGAAATGTTCCTTTTGTTTCAAGGGATACTGTCAGATTGAGATGGGCCCAAAGTTTAGGTTTTGAAATAATTTTTACAAAGCCTACCAGGAGCTGGTAACCTCAACTAAACAATGTCCCCTCTGCCGTCCTCATTGGTTGGCGATTTTTTGTGTTGATACTTGGCTTTGAAAGCAAAGCAAGAGAAAACAGGAATACCTTTTTTTTATTAAACCTCAAGAAATGGAATGTGAAAGCAATTGCCAGGAGAGGCTTGCAAGCTGACTGACTTGTGTCTTTTAAGGTGATTGTGTCACAACTTAGCAATTAGCCAAAAGAAAAGTATTTTTCCTAAGACTGTCCCTTTAACAGATTCAAAATGTTTGGATGTGAAAGAATGGACCAAGAAAAGTTGCCTGGCAGACAGCCTAAAGCTGTTGAACTACACAGCAATTAAGTACTATATTGTAATATAGTCTTACTAACTGCCAAAGCACAAGGCATTTTTTGATGTTTCTGTGATGCACAGATTTGCTGAGGCCTCCGTTCTGATTTGATTCTCAAACATAAATGCAGGAAAAGGTAATTTGAGGGATTCTGTTATCAGGTATATTTGTGACAGCGAGGTACGACTATGCAGCTACACTCACGTTAGTTTTCTTAAAAAAAAAAACCAAACACAAAAACCCCACCCAAAAATAGCTATATGTGCAACTGTGCAAATGGATGCTTCTTGTTATGTAGCTGATGGTGACAGTGCCTGTGCTTTCCAGGATTTTCCTCTGGCTTCTGTCTGCCTTCCAGGGACACAGACTCATCGCTGGCACTCCTAAGGTACAACCACCTCAACCTGCCTGTGGTCACTGACTTGAAATGCTCTTGCAATCCCCACCTCTTAGAGAGAGCAAATTCACTCATCTTTGGCTAGACACAAAATTCATTGCTGGAATTCGAATGTGGTTTTCTTAATTACTGCAGCCTGATCGCTGTGAGTATCATGAGTGGCTCAACCCACCTGTACATTAAATCTGTTCATTGGTAATATCCTGCCATTTTCTGCCCATAGCAATTTCTGTCACACCCTTTTATTTGGTTTCTACTTGTTAAACATGAAAATGCTGCAGTGCTGAGCAGCATCAGGTGGGGTTCAGGGATGGTAGCTGCAAACGTTGTATTTTGACACTTCATAGCGTGTACGTACCTAACAGGGGTAGTGCAGCAGCCTAGCCTACCTCTTTTGTTGGTCCTTGACCACAAGCAGAGATGGTGTGATAGTCCATTCTGTAACTGCTGTTCTGTCTTGTTCTCAGGTTGTCCATCTTATCATTAGGGGAGGAGTGTCAAACCAATGTGAGCTCTGCTAGCGTCATTCTTGCCTGCATGCAAGAGTGGGGACATATGGGATTTAAGTATTTTTCCCTTGGAAGTGGAATGGGGGTTTGGTGCATTTCTTCAGGTTAAGAGGTTGAGGTTACCGGAGAATGACTCTTAACTCCTGATGTCTCTGTAATAGAAGCATAAAAATGTGGAAAGTGGCAGGAAGCTGCTTCTGAAGCAGTTACTCCTTCAGAAAGGTTATGGAGGGGAAAAAATGAGGGAATCGCCCATAAAGAATGTCATAACCAGTGCGGCAAAGGACAACCTTCCATGAGCAGGGGATGACAGCAGAGCAGTAGCTGAGGTGGGAGGGCACAGCAAAGGCCACGCTCCTCCTCACCTGCCTTCATTCCTACTGCCTCCCCTCACTGTTGGCTTTCGGAGCAGTGGCCTCTCCCGGTGAACGTGGCTGAAGCTCGGAGGAATGTTGCTCTTCCGCAGGAGACCATGGCCAGCCCCTCGCTCTGTGTCCTGCTCTACCTGGGCCGGTTTCATGGTGGAGGAATGCCACTCTTCACAGCAGACAATGGCCTGTCCCTCGCTCTGTCCTTCGGGACCACCATCTCCCCTGTGGGGAGTCTGGTGCCACCAGTGCAGCTTCTGGGCTTCTCAGGGCAGTGGGGTGGGGGCGGGACAGTGAAATGGCGGGCATCGCGCCGGGGCGGAGGGGCCCTGGGCCGGTGTGGCAGGGCTGCGCTCCGGCCTCTGTGGGGGCATCGGGGTGAAGGGGGGAGGATGGCACCCAGCAGGATACAACTCTAAGGGCTACAGTCCTTGGCAGGCTGGGAGCTGTAGTCTTCCAGCACAGCGCTTCTGGGCAGCGATGTTGGCCTGAAGGGCATGCTGGGAGCTGACCCTGCTGCAGGACCTCTAGCACCCTAAGAAACCCCACTAGGCTGGGGGCCTGGCCCTCTAGGCTCTACAATACCACTTTAGTCCCCTCAGCACTCCTCCATAGGTGTCTGTTATGCCCCAGAGCCTTCTGTTGCCTGTCTAGCCTTTTTAGGAGCTCACTAGTCCCCTAAGGACCCCTTCTGAGGCATTCATGGGGACCGAGGCACTCTTTGTCCTCTAGTCCCTCTAGGACCCCTGCAGTTGCCCTCTAGGCCCCTCAGCACCTCTGTACTCTGCTTGGAAGCCCTCCGGAGTCCATCACGGTGAGGGGAAGTGGCGATGCAGCAACAGCAGATGCTGGGGTCTCGCTGGGATGGCCGCAGACCTGCAGGGTGGCCACAGCTGGGACCACCCTTCCTGTGCCCTGTCCTCGCCACATACCAGATACATGTGTGAAGAACACCATGGGTTTAGGCTTGTTGCTCCAGCTTTATTAAAATAGAGCCATTTTCATGAGGAGAGCTGCGCCTCTGCCTAGCTTAGCAGCACCAGCAGCACCGTGCTCGCAGGGGGCATCCTGATCTTGGCTGCACCCTTGGAGAGCTCAGGATGAGGATGGTCTGAGCTGCCAGGGGACGGATGGAGAGTTCGCTGTCTTCCTCCAAGGTCTGAAGGGCTGTGACAGAGAGAAACAGAGCCGAGGTGAGCCGCCGTGTCTGCAGAGACCCCCAGGCTTCCCCTCCAGACCGTGCCAGCCCCACCCGCCCTCTTGCCCTGGCCAGGAGAGAGCTGCTGCACAGGAATGCTCCAAACGCCCCTGACATGTCTCCCCTGCCCCTGAAGCGTCTCCCTGGAGCAGGGCAAGGCATGGCAGCCCCCTGTCCCCTGCCCCACCAGCCCCGGCCGGCACAGCACTGCCCCTACTCACTGCTGCAGATCTCAGACAGCTTCTCCTTGCTTTGGTCCCTCAGGGGGCTGTGGCTCACCGATGGACCTCATGGCCGCCTCTCGCAAGGTATGGCAGGCTCTGATGACAGTATTCTTCAGCCCTTCTGTTCTTGAGGACAGGGAACAAGGATGCCGCTTCAGGCTGGAGCAGAACAGGCGAGGCACATCTGCAGAGCCCACACTCAAGACACTGGAGCAGCCATCATCCAGCCTGGACCCTGGGGCTTGGGGGTTGTCCTCACCCAAGCACTCTCCAATCCTCCAAAGGAAGAGGGATCTCCTGCCTGGTGAGTCTTGCAAAATTGGATGCCTCTTCTTCCCCAACACAACTGGGTTTGGCAATGGACAGGCAAAGGGCAAGGATAGCTTCTGGCACCATTTGCTTCTTCCCCAAGAATCCTCCATTTTCCATCCCTAATTTCACAAATTTTTGCAGGTAGTAGGATTCATGTCTTTTTTTTTTCTTTTTTTTAAATTTTTTTCTTTGCTTACACCAACTTCTATCCATAGGCAGCTCCTACCATATCTGGGAAGCTTTTTCTAGCCAAGAAGAAGAACCAAGTCCTCCAGGTGGTCCTCCAACCCCATTGCCCAGCACTGAACATCCTAGCACAGCGTTCAAGGTACACAGTGCAGCTCAGTGGCACTAAGACACTAAAAAAGCAACTTTTTTCCATAACTCAATTCTGCAGCCCTTAATGTGTGCCCAAATATTAAATTTCTTCTTTGGGATTTTCCTTTAAAAGCTGCAAGCTACTTGTTGTTCCAATTTATTATTTTAAGCTGATATTCTCTCAAATCCTATAATAACGCTGCATTTTGACATTGCTCCTCACATTCACTCTTACCCAGAAGAGGATGAAAAGTTTCTTTTTAAGCCCATGGGCTACCGAGACCACAGATCACCAAAAACATGTTTCCATTTTACCTCAATCGGGGGGGGGGGGGGGGGGCAGGGGGCGGTGGTGGAAACAATGCCTCAAAACCAGATTGCATTTGTGTGTCTGCAAAAAATGGGCTACTAAACCATACAATGGTACCTACAGGACCTCCCAACATCTTGGGTCAAAATGATGAAAAAAAAAAAAAAAAAAGAAATGGCTGAAGTGGAAAAGGAGAAAAAAGGAGAGGAAAACAAAGAGCAATGGAGGGATAAGGCATTTCACTTCGTCAAAAAAAAAAAAGAGCTGAAGGCTGAATGTCTTGCGGATATCGTACAATCGCTGGTCTTGCTTTGGTCTAAAACAGTCAATCTTGGGGAGATTTTTTTTTTTTTTAATTTACATACTAGTGGCCATGGCAGGTGGAACCAATAATTCCAGAAATTCCATTTGATTATGATCCACAAAATGTAATGTTTCAGATGCCGGTGCACATGGAAAGGACTTTCTTTTTTTTTCCAGGAAGACCCCAATTCCCCCCCTTCCTGGGCCAAGGAAATTTTCCATTTAGTCATCCAAATGTTGCAATGAATCATTTTCAAAATTATTTGGGTTTCCACTGTCTGCCTTACACCTAACCTGATGGCTCTCCTTTTGCAGGAGTTTGCGGGAAAGTGACTCCCAACCCTTCATCCCTTGTGGGGAAGAGGGAATTTGGCCAATTTCAAAGGGCAATAAAGAAGGAGAAATGGGGAAAAGATATAAAAAAAAATTCCTTCTGTGGAGGAAGAGAAAGCAACAGCCTCACTGAGGGTATCTCCAAAAAAGTAAGTTTGCCCTAGCCTGGCTGCCTTGAGGGTTGGACCTTCAATGGTGGAACCTTCAGTGGTTGAACCTTCAGAGAGGGTTGAACCACGGGTGGTTGAAGGGCAGAGAACGCCACCAAGAGGATCACCCCTTCTGGGTCCCGGGACTAATCCCAGGCTGACCAGCAGCTTCCTTCACTTGGAGGGGCAACATCACACCCCAACAGGGAAGGGAGAAGATCCCAGAACACGCATCCTCAACACGGCCGGCCCAATTTCATCACTTTTCTCCCCAAAGTGCCACCTGTTTCTGTTCCACCCTGTAGCACTGTGGCCACATCACGGCTCCGGGCAAGGCGGGAGCGGGACCACGCTCAGCCCATGCCACAGGGGTTGGGAACCTCCTCCGCTGAATTAAGTGATGGTTTTGATTGGGAGGGGTTAAGGTCAAAAGGACCAGATGCCTTTCTGGTCGCTACAGACCCACCTTTGGACATCTTGGTCCTCTATGGATCCCTCCAGATGCCGGGTGGGACCCTGAAGGACCAGAAGAGGATCCAGGCATTGGGGTGGTGGATTTGTAGAGGACCCCAGTGTTTGGGTGGGATCAGTAGAGGAGCACCCATGGGTGGGGCTGCCCCCACCCCCACAGGAGCTCTGCCCTCCAGCATTGGCTTTGGGGGGACCCTGGGACACACAGCCCCAACACACATACCCCAACACCCCCCACCCCCCTCAGCAACACCCCACATGCACCCCAACAGCTCATCCTGAAATGTCAGGTGGACACAGCCAGTGCACCCCAGCTGTACTCCAGCTACACCCCTGCACCCCACCTACACCCCAACTGCTCCCCTAAATCCCAGCTGCACCCCAAAGTATACCCCAACTACACCCATACACCTCAACTGCACCTGGCATACACCCGACTGCACCCTGAGTACACCTGACTGCACCCCAGACACACCCCTGTCCCCCAACTATACCCCAACTACACCAATATGCCCCAGCTGCACCCCAATTACACCCAACTGCACCCTGAATACACTTGACTGCACCCCAAACACACCCATCCCCCAACTATACCCCGACTACACCCATACACCCCAACTGCAACCCAACTACACCCACCTGCACTCCAAACACACCCTTGTTCCCCAACTACACCCATATACCCCAACTGCACCCCAAGCACACCCAGCTGCACCCCAAACATACCCCGTCCCCCAACTACACCCCAACTACATTCATACACCCCAACTGCACCCTGAACACACCCGACTGCATTCCAAACACACCCCTGTCCCCAACTACACCCATACACCCCAGCTGCAACCCAACTACACCTGACTGCACCCCAAACACACCCCTCCCCCAACTACACCCCAAGTACACTTGACTGCACCCCAAACACACTCCTGTTCCCCAACTACACCCCAAGTACACCCATGCACCCTGACTGCACCTCAACTGCATACACCCACCCCCCAACTACACCCATACACCCCAGCTGCACCCCAAGTACACCTGACTGCACCCCAAACACACTGGTGTCCCCCAACTACACCCCAAGTACACCCATGCACCCTGACTGCACCCCAACTGCATACACCCATCCCCCAACTACACCTCAACTACACCCATACACCCCAACTACACCTGACTGCACCCCAAACACACTCCTGTCCCCCAACTACACCTGTACATCCCAACAGCACCCAACTACACCCCGACATGGACGAACACCCCCAAACCTGCACAGCCATGCTGCGCTGCCCCAGTACCCCCAAACCCACCCTCACCCCCTGTGCAGGGGGTGCCACTGGCATCAGGGCCCTCATTACAGCGCCTCGTTAAGGCCACAGGAACTGCAAAACCAGGGGTTTATTTCACAGCTTTGGCCACCTGTGACAGCTCCCAGGTGGGGTACAGTGGGGCACCCAGCCCCCCTAATTCCCCCAAAAAACAAGGCCTGGTCCCGGCCCCCCAAAATGCCCCAAAACCAGGGCCTGGTCCCACCCTGTCCCCAAGGCCCAAAACGCCCCAAAACCAGAGCTTGGTGTGCCCCCCCAAAAAGAGCCCAAAATTCCCCCAAAATGCCCCACTACCAGGGCCTGGTCCCAGTCCCCCACACCCAGGGATCCCCAACCCTCCTGAGACCCCAAATCCCCCTGAAATGCCCCAAAATGCTCTCCTGGGCCAAGGGGGATCCTGCTGTGGACCCTGGCTCTGCTCCGGGCCCCCCAAACCCCCTATGGGGAAATAGGGTCCCCCCATACCCACCCCAAAGCCCCTATGGAGCATTTGGGATCCCTCTGTCCTGGTGGGGTTCCACCCCCCAGAGCACCCATGGGTGCTCCTGAATGGTGGGTTTGGGGTGCAGGGGGGGCGCCCAGGGACCTCTTGGTGACAGGGACAGGCGGTGGCAGCAGAGGGGTCCCAGTGACCTCGTGTCCCCTCACTTCGCCGTCATCATCTGCACGAACTCTGCCAGGAGAGAGGGAGGGTCAGCGGGGACAGGGACATGGCAGGGACATGGTGGGGACAGGGACACGATGGGGATGAGGACACGACGGGGAGACAGCAGGGATGGGGACGTGACAGGGACAGGAACAAGGCAAGGACAGGGGACACACTGGGGACAGGGACACAGCAGGGATGGGGACAGGGGACACTGTGGGGCCTATGGGGATGGGGGACACAGTGGGGACAGGGCACACTGTCCCAAGCTGGCAGGGACAGGGAACATGGTGTGGTCCCCAGAAAGAGGTGACACAGTGGGGTCTGGCCCCTTGGAGATGGGGGAACGTGGTGGGATCCCACATTCACAGTGACAGGAGACATGGATGCTGTCCCCATCCCTATTCCTGTCCCTGCTGTGTCCCTGTCCTCATCGCAAGGCTCTTGCCAGGGATGACAGAGGACACGGTGGTGTCCCAGGCTGGTGGTGACAGGGGACACAGTGGTATCCCAGGCCAATGGTGACGAGGAATGCAGTACAGCACTGGAGGATGAGGAGCGCCGTGGGTGGGTGCCAGCGGGGTCCCACTGGGTGCCAGCAGGGACCTGTACGTGACTAGAAGAGACGCTAGGTGACACCAGGGTGGCAATGGTGCTCACCCTCGTAGTTGACCTGTCCGTCGCCGTCGATGTCGGCTTCTCGGATCATCTCATCCACCTCCTCGTCTGTCAGCTTCTCCCCCAGGTTGGTCATCACGTGCCGCAGCTCTGCCGCACTGATGTACCCGTTCCCGTCCTGGGGTTGGGAACACGGCGGTGACACCGCTGCCTTGCCCATTCCCCCCCCGTCCCTGTCCCCGACCCACCTTGTCGAAGACGCGGAAAGCCTCGCGGATCTCCTCCTCACTGTCCGTGTCCTTCATCTTCCTCGCCATCATGGTGAGGAACTCGGGGAAATCAATGGTGCCGTTGCCTGGGGTGGGGGGGGGAACGGAGGGACAGTGAGCAGGGGGACAGGGGGACAAGGGGACATGCGGGGACAGGCGGGGCTCACCGTCGGCATCCACCTCGTTGATCATGTCCTGCAGCTCGGCTTCAGTGGGGTTCTGGCCCAGCGAGCGCATGACGGTGCCCAGCTCCTTGGTGGTGATGGTGCCATCCCCGTCCTTGTCGAAGAGCGAGAACGCCTCCTTGAACTCTGGGGACCGTCACCGCAGGGATGGGGTCATGTGCTGTCACTAGTGGGGGGCCAGGGACAGCCAGGGGGGTCCACGGGTGGCCCCAGCTGCAC
>VYZW01045147.1:16645-74584 GCA_013401315.1 Balaeniceps rex
AAGAGACACAGTGAGAAAGAATATCAGAGCCAGAGAGAAAATTATATTCATTTTCACAAATTGATTTATCTGAAATAAATGTTAGCAATTATGACCAGCAATTCTGCATTCCAAATGGCAGCAAAGGTACTGAGGTAAGCTTAGATATTTGATTTTTGGATGACTGTTTGATATACTCATAACTAAAAGATGTTTCACATTCTGGACCATGGTATCTTGTAGTGTCAAGAAACCAACCAACAGAAAGGGAGCAGGGGCAGGCTAATTGCAGAATTTGTAGGAACTGAACAGCTGCACTGCTGGGATGGACAAGATGATTTATCAGGTATTTTCTTAAATGATTACCCAATAGCTTAGCTATTATCACCATTCTTCAAAATTAATGTACAATTTTACTTTACTCTTAGAATGACCAAGTCATGTTTTCAGATACTTCTGTGCTCAAAAAATAAATTTAGCTGGAAGCAAAAGCTGAGTTTTTGTTGATTGCAAATGCAAATACTACTATGTTTGTCATGTTATATATCAGGTAACTGCTACGGTTATCTCATGCAGTTACTGCAGTTGTTCATCAAACCTAGTAAATAAATTTCTGTATTACCATATAGCAATGTACTGTTCAGATTGCAAAAACAAATAAATACAAATTAAAAAATTCTACACTATTGGTTTTTTTCATGAGTTTGCATGCTTTTCACATACACACAATATATTTCAATCCTATTTTCTGTGCTTGTTGTAAATTTGTATTATCATTTTTTTCAAACAGAGCATACTATATGCTACTTAAAAATATAGTATGTTTCACTTAAAAATGTGAAAGACATTTCACTAACTAAATACCATATTAACATTTATTTTTGGAATTTAATGATTTTCTAGCCCAAAGATATCACTTTATAATGAGGATGATTCTTTCTACTGTAGTTTTGACCTTGCAGCACAGAATTCAATCCAGTCTTTCTAGAATAGTAGCAAGATCTTTTCAAAGAGAGATAATTTTGGTCTTTTCCCTGTGTAGTAAAAATTTTATTAAAAAAAATCAAACNAGTCTGCTTTTCTTTCTTCCTCTTCCTGCAAGCATAATTTATACCTTTCTTATTTCTCTTTCTGAAATGTTCTTTATCACAGAAATAAAAATAAATCAGTATATTAAATATCAGCATATGAAATATTAAATATCTGGTAACACTGTGGAAGAAAAAGGCTATGTCAGGACAGGAGGAAGGCACATACTTGTCTGTCATTAAGAACAGAGAAGACGTCTGAGAGGCAAGGACGCAACCAGAAGTATTAACGAGCAGCAAAAATCATCAGAGAAAGGTGAAAAATTTTCAAATGTTTATGGTTATCAAGAAGATTTGATATTTGAAAAGCAATGGATCTGATGAATGAAATGAAAGAGTCTGATAATTTTTCTTCTGACATGAAATCCTTAGTCAAGGAAGCAGGTTTATTGGTAATGAACATTGGTTTTTGCTCTTGTTTTATCCTTCAGCTCCTAGATACTCTTAAAAAATAGAGTTTTACTATAACTACCTACCTCATTTTCTCAGTCCATGACAGTTGTGCATTAGTTTCTTACTATAGTTTAACATAAGAAATAAAGGAAAAAAACCCTAAATGCCTCTTATTTTCACTGCTGTTTGCTACTTCATGTTCCTGGGAGAATTACCCCCCTCTACTACTTGTCCAATTTTATCATATGTCTTAATTTCTTTTCTTCCCCTGGGTGCCACAGTTTGTTTTCCTCGAGAAGCCTGCTAATCTTATTAATCACTTCCCTGTTTATAAAAAGGTTCAGCTAAACCACAAAATATAGCCTCTCCTGAAGAGCCAGAGGTTTACCAATTGATCCAGGCTTTCTGGTCCATCTGGGCTGCGTTCAGTGGTGCAGGGAGGGTGGTTGTGCCTCAGCTCTGTTTTTGAGGGTACCTTGAATAAGCTGGAACAGGCTTCTCTTGCAAGAGACTTCAATGCTCCTCTCACTTTGAGGGGCATTCATCAGCAGGGCTGAAAATTATAACTGCTTAGACCCAACCATGGTAGACCAAGATGCAAAACAAATTTATTCTAACCAAATTTAGCTCACCTCTGCTTCTGTCTGTACCTAGGATATGCATACAAACCCCTGTCCATTTAGGATCAAATAAATGACTTTATTCTTCTCAGTCCCTTGTTTGACACAGGTGCGTTCACTGGAATATACCTAATTTGTGAAGAGGAAAATCAGGCCTATAGATAAGCAGTTAGAAACAATTATTAACACAAAAGTAGACAGCTTTACTTTAGTACTTGCATTGTGTTAGGAGCAAGCATATGGAAGAAAGACGAACCTGCACGTGAGTATCTTAATGGTACATGATATAAAGTTGAGGATTTTATGGAACTATCATCTACATCCCATGAGAGAAAGGAAATAAAGTCAAGGTGTCAACAGAAAGTCAGGGTTTTGACGGTTCTGAAGGGAAGAAATTTTTTATTTGTATGCTCATAAATATTACAAACCTAATCATTAAACAAACTGGGAATTCGTATTTTGTTAGCATAAAATGGATCCTATTGGCTATCACTAAATCTTTGAACATCACTGGAATATTAGTCAAAGTTTATAAACCTTTTCTGGGAAGGACTTAATAGACAAAGAGGCAAGACAGAAAAGGATAGAGGCAATGTCAAATGTCAAAACAGTATTGTCTGTTCCAGAATTGCAGACAAGTCTAAAGCAAATAATCTCAGAAGTGCATAGATCGATGTGTTAATAGATAAAGCACAGACTAGAAAACAGAAAGATCAATCACTTAAACACCCATCTACAAGAAGCAGGAAAAAAAACCTGTTATTATGGAGGACATTAATCTGTCCAACACATTCAGGAGGGCTTATACTGCCAGTATTAGGAATTTTCTAGAAAGTAAAAAAAAAAATTGAACAACAAATTCTTCAGGCAACTTTGCACTCAATTCCTATTCAGATGAAAATATTTTTTTCACAGAACTAATAATAAGTGATTACTTAAGTGCAAATGATCAAGACTTGATTACATTTTTGAAAGAAGAAATTACAAACAAGCAATATGAGTGCTCAAAGATTTAAAGGTTGAACTTCACAGAGCAGAAAACAATACACCAAATCATTTGTGAAAAGAATTTAAACAGAAAAATGTGAAAGACATAGGTTGCTGTACCTTTTTTTTTTGGCATTTTCTACCAAAGTAATTTCAGCTCCATGTACCATTTGTGTGTCCTGGCAAGTTAATCTACATTTACTTTCATGGCTTTATAATCTGCTATGTAATTACTAAAAAATCTGCAATGGGCTGCGTTGAACACTGATTATGGCAAATTTATGTGGGTATTGTGATCATTCAGATCCACAATTACTTTCCAATAAGCCTTTGCCTTTTGCAAGTTTGAAGTTTACTTTTTGTTGCTATTAAAGCAATCAGCTAAGATGAACTAGTATGGTGCAGAAGTGCTTTGATCCAGTATCAATACTTTACTTACAATCTAATCTTTTATATCTACTATGTCAATATTTGCTCCCTAATACTCTGGCCCTACCTTCATCGGTAACAAATACTGCACATGCACATAGTAGTAAGTGGCCATTTAATTTTATCGTAAGAACTAACCATATTTGCCTGGCATGTTTTATTCATCATTGCTTTGTACAGTTTAAGAAGCATGGTTCAGTTAGTTTTTGCTTGCTTACTGATAATTTCTCTCAATATCTTCTCCATTGTTTCATTAAGAAAAGAAGATATGTTTATACAATGCTTTCTCTTCATTCCCTCTTAAAGGCTGGTACTACTTTTACCTTCCTAAAGTCTTCCTCTTGGTTCCAGCTGTTCATAAGTTGTATAAAAAAGTAATAATAAGCACCATGGATTGCGGTTTAGGCTGCAGCCTCTTAAACACATGTGGAGATATGTGGCTTTATTTGTACTACTGACTTTAATTTAGCTATTAAGATACATTGGACTACATATAAATTTGAAAGCTTGTAATATTATGATGTACTGGAGACACTAAACTTATCCAAATTTATATTCTAATAAAGTGTAAATATGCCATTATCAAGGACCATTACATAAACCACAAATATGTTGCTCCCTGGGAGAACAGATTAGTTCTGTTGGTTTACTGTGAAGTCCTGAGGGGGAAACCTACTAGGTGTGAGGGGAGAAAGAGAGCAGGTTATAGAAGAGCTCTAAAGCAGTGGCTTTTTAATTCTTTGGAATGTCTAATAATACAGTGCTCAAGTGGTATGTATTCACATTTTTTAAGTCTTAGCACCTTTATTTGCTCACTTTTTGGAATGAATTTCACATGTATTTGATTTCTTAACAGTCCTTAATGAAAGTTTTATTATGTTCTCTTGCTGGACTACTAATTTGGAATTTTCACATATACTGGTCTTGAAGTTTTCTCATTGTTCAGTGTCCTGGGGGGTATGTTTGCTAGGGAACTTCTGCAGAGATAAAATACATATGACTTGGGGGAATGCCAAAGCCCTGTTTTGCAGATGATTCTCTGAAGCATGGAGGGTAAGTGGGGAAATTGGTAAAGAATGAAATAAATTAAAAGTAAATACCTGAAATAAATAACAGTGATTTTTGCCTACTACATGTCAATATATATTTAAAGGTCATAATTTTTGTCTGCTCTCCATAGCATCTGTTTTCTTAACTGGCTAGAGAGAAATGATTGGAAAGATCACAAGATCTTCATTATAAACATCAGAAAATAAAGAAAAGCACTTCCAAAAGTATTTTAAGTGGTAATTAACACTGGATCAATGCTCACCGTATATTTTGAATATGGTGTCAATATATGCCAACAAAAAGTATATTAAATGAGAATATACCATGTTTCTGAGCAGAAGAAAAGATTCTCATAGAATTTTCTGCCAGTCCAAGAAGTAAAAGGCAATCCCAGCTGAAAGGAAACAGAAGGTGATTTGAATCTGGCTATCTAAAGGCTTTAGAGTGGAGGCAAGGTAAGACTGTGTCATGGCAGGCTTTAATTCTAGTGAAAACAAAATAAGGAGAAAAGGAAAAAAGGAAAAAAAGTAATAAGTTCAATTCATGCCAGGAGACTGCCAAATATGTAAAGCAACAGGTGAATAAAGAGATTGGAATAACATGTCAAGTCCAAAGCATGTAGGAATAACATTCTGGGGAACACCTTGTTCAAATTCTGCCCATTGATTTAAGTGGGAGTAAAATTTGGTTTCACTCCATGAATAGCTTGTTAAAGAACAGTAACGGAGAAACAGACTAAAACCTTTTAAGCTGATACTTGTGGCAGTCCCAAAGATAAAATTGCTCACCAACAACTGTGTGAATTGTTGGAGAAAAGTTAGAGGCAGATAAGAAAATACAAATTCACTAGCCCATTTTTTGTGTTTTCTTTTCAAGTAGGCAAGACAGAATTTGTGAAAAAGATGGTATCATTGTTTTTCATAGTGCAAAGTATGTTAGCATATGACAATTAACTCTCATTCTTCTTTGTGTAGCTTGAATGTTACAAGGCAAGAGTAAAAGTTATTTGCTCACATGTGTAAAAGAGTTCATCAGGAAACAATGTATAAACAATGTCCTTAACCCATTTGTGACAGATGCACCCATCCTGACAAAGACCAGGCCTTTGTTACCTTTCACGCCTTCGTTAATTTTTGTGTCCTTACTGCCCTATTGTGGCTGTTGCCCTGTACACAGTCGCAGGTAGATAGAGCCTTCGGCCAGTAGGAACAGGACATGACTGTATATGACCACAGGTCAGATTCATCTAGGGTATAAATGGAGTCCCACCGGGGGCAAATTGTGTCGTTCCTCCTCGGAGCAGTGGGTCTGCAGTCGGGGACTCTTGGGTCGGGATGCTGCCCAAGGTAACTCCTAGTGGTTGAGAGCCCTTGCCTTATCAGGTGAGTGATTGCGCATTTTGAGTCATCATTCTGAAGCTTAAGAATTCTTAAGTCGGCTGTGTAGTATTAAATTGCCATTTTCAACCTGAACCTGTGGTTTACTAAAGTTCGTCGGAGTGCCAACCACTTTCGATTAGAAAAAATATTATTTTTGCTTACATCAGCGGCTTAATTTGACTTCGTGCACCTCCTCCGCGACACCATTCTTTAAAACTAATAAATGACAAAAATACCTCTTAGGCCTTTTTCATGGAAAGCGGGGCTACAGACAAGATTTTCAAAACTGGGATCTATGGCGAATGGGTAGGTATGGGTAATGCTGAAGAATCAAGTGGTCTCACAGATACAGGGCAGATCATGCAAGAGGCAAGCTGGAGCTAAAACCTTGCCTGCAGAGAACAGGCGTGCTTTCAGTTACATTGCAGTTGAGCTTACATAAGGTAATAAAGAAGCTTACCCAGCAGGGGACTCTGTTATCGCTTTCATACAAAGTCTTTTTCCACTTTCTCTGCAATGCTTGTTCTTACTCCACTGTCTGTGCCCTCCTGATTTCAGTGGTCAAAGCTACTTGCTGCAATTGTCTGAAAATCAATCAGCAATTGCTGAAATTGCCTTCTACATAGGTGGAAAAATACTGTAAACCTCCATAACTTAAGAGAATTTTTTTCCCTGTACCCCCGCCAGCTCCCTCAAGGAAGCAGTACTTATTGATGCTGCCACCTCCAGGGAAAATCTACATCATGAAATGGACAGTGGCACAAAGATTCCAATGTAGCAGAGACCTTTGCTGTACAAATATTGCGTGGACTCATATCTGTGCATGGAGAGGTCATGTTAGACAATTCTACACTTGAGCCAACAAATCCTAACCTATGTGCACTGTTCTAGTTAGTTTTATTATACTCTTTGGGAAGGAGCCATGGCAGACTGGAGAATTTGCTTGCTGATTTATTCCTCTGGAAGTTATTCCTGAAAATTCCTTTGGGAGTAATATATTTGGAAAGGCTTCCTGACACCAAGGCTGTGCTTCCAAAAGCAGTGGTGTACTACGTGCCATGCGTTGAAGCATCAAGACCAGTGTTGATAACCCAAGTCACCCTTGTCATTTAAAGTACATGTCTCTTTGGGGAGTAACTGGTGACCACTTTACCTCTGCTGGTGCCTGATGGAGGAAGGTTGGCTCTTGCATTAGAAAAGAGATCATAATATTAACAATATAGACTATTCAGCAAACCAAAACATGGTTGGGGACCTTTGCTTGTGTTTATACTAAGATGACAAGGTAGATGATTAAGTGTTGTTCTGTTAGTCTCCATAGAGTTGAGTTGTTAGTATGCTCCTTGGCATGGGTTTGGCATTTTCCTACTAATATCTTCACAAAGAATATCCGGGCATTTCTTGGGGAGTAGTGTAGTGCTTCTAATTGTTTATGTAGGTGAAACCACCATGCGTTGGCTTGGAGGAAGGTTTAGTTCCAGAGTACCAGCTGTGCTGTGCCAATTGGCCTCAGCACCAGAGGATGGTCACCAGCCCATTTTATTTACTAGTATGTATGTCAATTTTGTGCAACTGTTCTAGTATCACCTATAGCTGAGTTAGGTTACAGTCATCTTTGGAGTAAGACAGTTTTGTAAATTATTTTGGTTTGTGGAAAAAAAATTCTTCTTTCCTATTTTTGTTTCTTAACATCAGATAGGTGTTTCCAAGTATTCATCAAGTACTTTTTCAGATATATTCAGCCATCCTAATTTGTTCAGTAACACAACAATCTAGTGTTTATTTTAAAGCTTCCAGCACTTTCAAGCAAACCCTAAACACTGTGGTGTCAGACTGCATTGAAATTAGTGGGGTTTTCCTATTCCCTGTGTTTCACAGTAAACTTTAATAAGGATAATGTATGTATGCTTAGATCCTGGAAAAGGAATTGGAAAACTGTATTTGACTCTTGTTCTCTCCATCCCGCACCCCTGCAGAAAGCAGAGTTTGACTGTAGCTGCATACTTTATTGTACTGGGGAACTTGTAAGTTTCTTTTCAGCAGAAGTTGCCAATTGCAACAAATTATGTTCAGTTTTATGAGCAGTGACCACTGGAGACTGAACTAAATTGGATTTGCACTCAAATCCCACAGCCTGTGCCTTTTTAGGAGAAGCTGCTGCTTAGATGATGGTAGGATTTAAATATGGTTATTTATGATATGCTAGAAATCTACTTCTGTAAACAAAAGTATTTTCATGTAAAAGAGCAAAAACAGGATGTCAAGAATACAAACTACAGGGACTGACAGATGCCTCTGTAATAACCGAATTTTCTAAATAACTGTATTATTAATTTCATAAAGCCTCATAAATTGCAAACTCTGATGTTCAGATTGTATGAATTGATTAAGCTGGTGATCAATAGCAACCCATGTCCTTCTAACGAAATTAAAAATTTAGACTAGTTATCCTGCAGAAAATCGAACTCATAGGAAGCAGGGAACTAGTGCTGAAGGAAAAGTTGTTACCTGTTTTCACTCCTGTTTAGCTAAAATTCAGGGATTGTTTCTGTTTGGATGAAAAGACCCAGCTCTCTTTGATGTGGATTTATTTATTTGCAAAGAAAGTACAAGGTCTCCTTTGCCTGAACACAGAGGATCTAGTTTTCTTACATCTCCAAGGATCTTTCAGATAGCTTTACAGCCAAGATCTCTGTTTCTGTTTGGTTTTCTTCCTTTTCCCCTTTCCTCTGCTTTGTTGCTGCCTGGAAACCTTTTTTCTAGCTTCTCCCATTTCTCTTACGAACACACCGGAAAGGAAGAGGACCACCTGTGCACTTTGGTCAGCAGCAGGTGCAGTGGGCACGAGGCCCAAGCACTCCTGTCTGAAGACAGGTCTTCAGAAACTTTAGCTTTTAAACCTCAGAAATGTTGGCAAGTTTATGTTGGACTTACCTACGCAAACCCTGACTTTGCAAAGGCTTTGACTGAAGCCATATGGGGTGAGTTTCAACAGGGTGGCAAAAGGCACTTTCTTGATAAAAAAGTTCAGCCCTGCCAAATGTCATGGTCCTTCTGCAGAGTCAGGGGCCAGTAGAACTTCCGTAAGAAAGGATAAATGCTTTCAATATTTAAACAAAAATATTTTTTCTGGATGGGTTCCTAGCTGAACTATTCTCCTGGAATTTTTCCATTAAAGTATGATCTCAGGCAGACATCTGGCCTGGAAAATTTCTGCCCATTTAGCTTGGCAAGGTTAAAAAAATAGTAAACAAGGTGTTACAATGGGAAGTGTCTGACAGCATTACTAATGGATGGTGCCAACCAATATGTGTAAGGGTCAATAATAATTCTATAATGTATGCATACACAAATGAAGCTCAGTGGCAGACTCCCAAATGGACTAATCACATGATTTGTAGGCACTTTTGGGCAAGCCTAATGGGAAACCTTGCTCTTTGAAATAGTCAGAGCAACAGCTTTTACCACTACGTGCGATGTTTGTTGGCAAAGGGTTTTTCTGCAGTCTGCTGAGCGCACTGTGCATACAAGCCTCTCTAAATGGCTCATTCACTGTTGTTAAGAAGATTACAGGCTTCATACCCTAAAGGAGGATTTTTCTGCTTGTGTTACTTCCCTTGGAGACAGAAAAGTATACTAGGTAAAGCTACAGCAACTTACAGAAACCTGCTCTTTGCATGGTTCTTGGTTTCCTTTGGTAGCACAGTCTGTGTAACTGGTGCTCATTTCTCCAGTTCTCTCACAGTTTTTTCTCCTTCGTTGTCACCCTGGCAGTGAAGTTGAACAAGTTCCACTTTGTTAACAAATCTCTATCTATCATCTAGTTTACCAGTTCAATTGAATGTAAACGTTGCTTCAACAGTTGTGACAAAGGATGAGGAGTAACTTAACTTCCTGAACAGCTTCTCTTGTCTGAAAGAAAAAGAGGTGAGGTGAGTGGAGAAAAAAGAAGCCTCCTACATGACTTCAATGAAATTAAGTGTTACTTGTCCTGTAGCTGTTTCAATTAAATGGTCTTGGGACAGTACTTGGGACCCCATTACAGGGGGTAATGGTTATTTTTTATGCTCCTGGCTTAAAAACTGTTCAGAAATGCTGAATAGATAATAGCCTCAGTAGCCTCTCCTTCTAAGTTTGTGTGGGCTTGTTAGTGGAAAATGATCTGATGTAACCAAGATTAAGGCATTGCAATGTATTTTCATTGGAAAACAACTAATTTAGGTAAGATAAATTAATTAACTCCAGTTTAAACTCTACTATTTTTTTCTACTCAACGTAAAACTTAAGCGGTCACCTCTTAACAACAAAGTCCATTTCATAATACCAAGGTCTGGTTTTGAGTCTTTAAAATATTTTTGTTTTCTGTAAAACAGGCCTATAGCTCCTGATGATTCTCTGATGAGGGCTGTATTTGTAAAATACGTTACTGTGACATTATTTTCTGCTGAAAGAAGCTTGCCAAATTTGTTCAGCAAAACCTTATTTATCCTTGATTTTTTACTTTCTAGTGAAGGCTCACTTCTATGGTGATCCTCACAGAAAAAGGTAATTTTATGAAACATTGTGTGCATACCTACATTTCAGCGAAATTTTGTTCTCAAGTCCATGCTTATATTGTTTTCCTGTTACTCTTGTCCCCTCTTTGTCATATAATTCATGTCAGTTATATTCCAAATAACTGGAGTGGAGACTGAAATTTGTAATTACTTGTTTGAGATTCTGGGTACATATATAAAAACTATAAAAAAAGAAAAAAAACCAAAATGGTGATAAACCCAAACTAAAAAGTGGAGACTAGATTTCTTTTTAAAGGCATACTAGTAGAAAGCAAGAGGCTTGAGTCCAAATCCCAGCATTATCGCAGATTTACTGGGTGACCTTGGACAGGTCACCAGGGCCCTGAATTAACACAAAGGGCTGTGGACCTTCCTTTTGGCAGTAATGCCATCCTGAACAGCAGTGGGATTACTCACAGATGTACTTAAGGGTTTTGCTGAACAATGGCCTTAATCTCTCCGTGCATTAGTTCCTTGCCCACACCAACATGTATAGATAGCACTGCCTCTTCCCAGCCCCACCCTCTTCTTTAGCTTTCAAGTTTTTTATGGCCTGGACAGTTTTATGCTGTGTGAGTACAACACTGTAGCCCAGCATGCTAGAACTGTATTCAGGGTTGGGTCTCTAGACACTCTTGTGATAAAAAAAAAAGTTTAATGACGCATACCAAGAAGCTGAATTTAAAAATAATTGCAAAACTGCAGCTAGTAGAATATGGCATTTGTCCCAGAGAACCTGCATGTTGTCTGCTCTGGCACAGCTGCTATAAGACCGTTGTGCGTAAAGTGTGCTTGAGCTATTGCTCAGCCCCTGCCTGATGCTAGAGCTAATCTCACAGAAATGAAAATGTTTGCAGAGCTGGTCTTCATGTGTGGTGCACCCAGAGCTGGTGTCAAGCATCGGTTAACAAGATGATGAAGATTTTTAGTTGTCTGAAGGGGTTTATGTGTTGGTTCCAATGATTTAAGAATAGAAATCTGATTTAAAAGACTAGCTTAGCTACCCAAGAAAGTGACTGGAATTTTAAATACCATGAAGAAAGGTAATCTTAATGCCTAGCTAATGTCTTATTTGGAATCATCAAAGCCAGGGATACTTACAAAAAGATGTAAAGTACAGCCACTGAGAAAATTTTTTGATGAAGCCTTTCTGTTGAAAATTTTCATTAGTCGAACCTGTAACCTTTTCAGGGGAAGGGCTTGGTTTAGATTAATTGCTCACTGACATTATCTTTGTTTGTTTACAAATTGTTGATGCCTCCTTCTTTTGAAAATTAAAAAATGAAAAAAATAATTTTTCTGATTTGAAATTTTTCTTTTATGTTCAAATTTAAGTTATTTTATACAAAACAAAGTAATCAAATTCATCAGTAACAAAATAAAATAACTTCATTAGCCTAAACTTCTATTTCTCGGGTTTTGTTTGTCAATGTTTCTGTACATTAATTTTAGATGCTGATTTAAGGTGGAGAAGTTCTTGTTGGAGGTCTTTTTAGTTTGAAGCTTTTTTCCAATACTTAAGGATGCTAGGGAAGATAAGCTCTTCCAGTAGAACTTCTTCATTCAGGACTGGAATGCACCTACAAGTAAGAAGTACCAGTCCATTGGCTGTACTAACCTAATCCCAGGTTAGCATCACTGTTAGAAAAGAAAGATACTGCTAAGAAAGATGAGGAAACAAGTATGATAAGTCTCAAGAATTATATCTGAGACGCACCAGTGACAGAGAACATGAAAGGAACTAGATCTATCTGATGCCTCTCTGCCTGAACATGATCCTTAGGTGGGCCTGTGTGCATGAATTTCTATCCTTAAGGGTGAAGAATGAGATGTATTTGCAGTTTGGCCCCATTGGGAAAATATAATTGAAGAAGTCACTAGACCAACTTCAGAATAAGAACAAATTTTCTTGCCCAAAGTTTTGAATTCATTCACCATGACATGAGTGTAATACTTCTTAAAGCAGATAAGAATCAAGTCTGTCATGTTTCAGATATTGTACAGAACTTAACTGCAAGATTAAAAGTCTCTCATCTTTAATATTAATGACCTACTAAAAAGGGGTCAGGTTGGAACACTTGTTTACTGATTAAACAGCACCTGTCATAGCTTTTAGCTAAATTAATGCAAAGATTGTCCATCTTGTGCCCTCAGCACAAGGACATGGACCTGTTGGAGCGGGTCCAGACGAGGGCCACAAAAATGATCCGAGGGCTGGAGCGCCTCTCCTATGAGGACAGGCTGAAAGAGTTGGGGCTGTTCAGCCTGGAGAAGTGAAGGCTGCGGGGAGACCTTATTGCGGCCTTTCAGTACTTAAAGGGGGCCTATAGGAAAGATGGGGACAGTCTTTTTAGTAAGGCCTGTTGTGACAGGACAAGGGGTAATGGTTTTGAACTAAAGGAGGGTAGATTTAGGCTAGATATAAAGAAGAAATTTTTTACAATGAGGGTGGTGAAGCACTGGTACAGGTTGCCCAGAGAGGTAGTGGAGGCCCCATCCCTAGAAACTTTTAAGGCCAGGTTGAGCGGGGCTCTGAGCAACCTGATCTAGTTAAAGATGTCCCTGCTCACTGCAGGGGGGTTGGACTAGATGACCTCTAAAGGTCCCTTCCAACCCAAAGCACTGTATGATTCTATGATTCTATGATTCTATGATCTTTTCCCATTGGCTTATTTCTACACTTCCTATGATATTTACTGCCGTATGCTGTAGCTATATTCTCTTTAACATACTCTTTTTGAACACTACTGTAGTGTTCATATACTTGAGTAATTTACTGGCAAAATCAGCTACTGATTTACTGGTGGGGAAAAATGGAGTGCTAAGTGAGTTTTTGTTTCTGCCCATTGCCCTGATGCAATTATAGCTTAGCACTATGAAATATTATAGCAACCACTTTGCAGCTGCACTGCACATCCCCCTTTTCCATTCAATGAGGGTTGCAATAAGCAGCAGTCAAGTATGTGTTGTACCACCCCTTTGTAGCTATTCCAGGTAGGACAGTAGAGTAGTGCTTTAGTCTTGATATCTTCTGCTGTGGTGCTCAAGCAACGTGTTTGTCACTAAAAATTCCTGTATTTTAGGCACAGGTCTGATTCACAGCCTAGTGAAAGTAATGTCTCTGTTCTGTCCTTGAGCAGACCCAAACTAAAACAGAACTAAAAAAATTCTCTGCTAAAAGCATTTTAGCGCCTGAACCAGGGAACCTTCAAGCCCACACATGAAGCTCTGTTACTTAAGCTAAGCAAGCAACTATGCCAGATGGTAGTTAGAATAAGCTGCTCTTCTGTGCGTGGACTACGCAGAACACAGGAATGAGAAAGAGGGTTAAAACCCCCTATCTTACAACACATTATGAAGGCGGGAGATTAACATACAAAATTTTCGAACGACTCAATGGGTATGCCTACACTGTTCTGAAAAGGTGGCCCCAAGAGAAATGCTGAAGTGCCTGCAGACAGCTTACAAGGCTGCCTCATGCAGCTACCTGCCTGCTGAGGCACACAACACTGTCGGGTGAGCCCCCAGGCAGCCTCAGGCCATGGCAGGGGCAGTGCTACCATGGGTGCTATCGCACGGTTGATCAACCTGTTCTTGAGTGTCACTGGTGGCAGACTAAATTAGGTGATATACCCCACTAATTCCCTGAAAACTGTACATTTTCAGAAGCAGCTACATAAAGCAACGTGAGGGCCCAGCAGTATTTCCAGTCCATGAAAGTACATCTGTTGTGAGAAGAGAATAATGCTTCAAAGACACAGGACATCCGAGAAAATGATTCTTGATTTCTTCAGATCAATTTGGCCTTGAAATGAAATCACTCCTTATTCAACTGACAGGATAACTCTAAGGAGATTGCTGCAGAGTTTTCAGTGCTCTTCGTGTTGCTGACACCGTTTCAGAAACACTGGCAGATGTTTTAATGGAGGAAATGAACAAGTGAACTGAAATGACAACCCTATTACAAATAAATCTGAGTGAAAGTACTGCCATTCTTTGCTAACTCACAGACATTTGATTTCTGGAGGAAGAGGTAGCATGCTTTTCTCTGTGTGTCAAACAGTGTATTCCTTGTATTGATTGATAAATTTGTACAGAATGCCATAGGCTTCTCAAGCTCAGCTGAACGGTGTTTGGTCTCCTAAATTTGTGGCTAGAACGGTTCTTAAAACTCATTAAGATTTCTAAAACATGTTTGGGCTAGCATGAATAACTAAAAGAATATGGTTTCATGCAAGACAGAGTCCATTAAACATTTTGTTTTTATATGTGCTCGTGTTGTCCAGAAACTCAGGACCATGTCCATTTTAGAAGCTCTTGCATTAACTGCCCTGATATTAGTAAGAAGCAATACTTCTAAGAAAACCCAAATGCCAAATCACTGTTTATTGGAACTTAAGCTTCTGTCAAGTTAATGTTTTGTTCTGTGTTGTTATTTTAGTGCAGATTACCTGCTTTCTGTGCTGTGTTTAAGTACTACCAGTTTTCTTACCTTACATTTTCTAAAATGTATTCATATTATCTCATGGATACTGCCGGTTGTACGTTGTACATTAACTCTTCCATGCAGCACTGTATGTGAAACTGTGCAAGCCAGTGTCTGCCTGCATATGGAGACCACAGCAACCTGTGTGGCTCTGCAATGGTTTGAAGTCTTGTTCTTATGAAGAGTGCATATTGCTCCATAAATAATTTTCATATGAAGGATTCTAACAGAGCTCACCAATGGTACAGCGATGAGTCAGTGAGTTTAGGGTAAGAAGCTTCTGTTTAGATTTATATAGAATAGGATGTCTTTGAATCACAAAGAAGACTGGATACTGAAATAATAAGCAATCTATTTCTACATATTTCATATTCAAGCATTGGAACAGGCTGCCCAGAGAGGTGGTGGAGTTACCATCCCTGGAGGTGTTCAAAAAACATGTAGGCATGGCACTTTGGGACATGGTTTAGTAGGCATGGTGGTGTTGGGTTGACAGTTGGACTAGATGATCTTAGAGTTCTTTTCCAGCCTTAATGATTCTGTGATTCTGTGATATTTAATGGAAGATAACTGAAACAGAAATGCATTGAGTGACTTGAAAGTAGATACAACTACACAGTCAGATCAGCTTGCTCAGGGTTGGGGGTTGGTCTTGCTTTGAGCAGGGAGATGGACTGGGTGATCTCCATCCAGAGGTCCCTCCTAGCCTACATGATTCTATGATATAAATAACATAAGCAGAAGTTAGATAGTTCAATCATGAAACACTTATTAAAAACCTGTTGTTCCTGCAGTAGTCAGCTCTTCACTTCTGTGGGAGCTAGGATTCCCTGAGTAATGGGAAGACGTAGGTAGTGGGCTGCACTGCAGAGCTGCCATGTGGGCTGTGTTACTGTACTGCCCTGCAAGCTGCCCCTGAAAAGTCACCGAGGCATCTCTGAATCATGCTTCAGACAAACACAAGGAGCCATCATAAACTTGGCATTGCGTTCGAGCAAATACACCCCACTGGAAGCTGGAGCACTGTGGGTGTACAGCACAGTCTGAGCCTCACAGCTCTGCCCAGAGTAGCCTGGATGTGCTCTAGCTTCAGCTCAGTGCCAGCCTTGCAGGATGGGAGCTGGCTCTCTGTCGAGGTGCTTATGGGCCTGCCTGCATACAGTTTTCTCCATCAGATCTGGGGACAGCATGAAGACAAATCCCATCCCATCCCATCCTATGGCACAGAGCCAGCATTGGTCGTTGAGGTTTATAGGCATGGGCTCTGCTCTGGGCAAACATGGCAATACTGCTCACCAACCACAGCTGGCAGCGGAAGCAAGATAGCTGTGTTCAGCACAGAGCTGGAGTCTGTAGGAGCCAGGCTATGTGTCGTGCTGCTCATGGTATAATGAATGTGTGTTGCAGATGAACTGCTCATGATAATTAGGTGCCCATGATAAAAGACTCAGCTATTTATTTTATGGTTGTGGCAAAGGGAACCCAGGCTCAAACCGAGGCTCCCTGTTCACCCACACTGTCCCCATGCTGGCTAATCCTCTGGTTCATGTCTAGTTCCAGCTGACTCCATCTTCAGGCAGAGAAGCTTGGGTGTGGTACACGCAGAGGGCCTGCGTTGCATTAAGCTGTGGATGCTGCGAACATCATAATCACAGCTAGTTTGAGCCAAGTAAGTTGTCAATGTTGAGTGTAGGAATCAAGGCAATGCAGACTTTAACATTTCAGAATTGTCTGTAAATGTAAAAATGTGGTTTAAAGCCTGGACTAGTCATTGTGACAACCAACAAGGAGTTAAAAAAAGAGCTTGTTCAATTATTACATTTGGTGTTGACAACAATGTTCTTTTTTGCAGCTGTTACTCTTCCTCATTTCAGTTTAATTAATTGGTCTTTGAAAGCTGTCAAACTGACTTGGAAAGGCAGAAACTTCTCAATGTATGAATGAAATGAGGTAAGAGAGGTGAGACCTTGTAGCTTTAAAATCTTGAATTGCAAATAAACCAGAAGAAATCAGTTACATTTCTTAATTATGGGGAATACATCCCTAGTTAGCAAACCAGCTTTTGGTCCTAAACCTGTTCTGACTAATGAAAAAACACTTTTCCTTTTCAGGGTAAGAATGCAATTCCAATTTCAACTTCAGATGGAACTTGACATAAATCACAAATTGATCAGTTGTCTATAATGAAGTTGTTCATCAGTTTCAATCATTAGACTGTACAAAAGCTAAGAATTTGCATAAATCTTTGCCACATAATCACATAATTATATTAGCATATTTACAGTGAGAAGTAAAAATAAGATTTAAAATAATTGTTTAAGTGAAAGCTTTCTTTCTTGGCCCTTTAAACTGGGCTTGGAATCGCTATAATTATAATCAATCTTCTGTGGTTCCTTGCATAGATGGATAGTAATCAGTCTTTCATTTGTAGCTTCTGTAGATCTTTCATGTTGCAACAAATATAAAATTTTAAAACATATACTTGTTACTGTAAAAATCCCCAAAGCTCATGGAGGAGCTCAGGAAAAAAGGTAGTTTCAGGCACTAAAACTAACTTTACTGTTAAAAGCTCATTTTGGTTTCAAAGTGCCAACAGTCTTTTAAATTTACATTTATTGGATTTCACTTCTGTTTGAATGGTAATGGCTGAGGAGTCTAACTAACAAATCTTGTTTGCTTTTAGTCATTTTATTGCCAGATGTTCAAGAATCAGAATTAATGAATCTTTTGAAAAGTGTTACAATTATATTAATTCTGAATAATCGGAATGTGATTAAATATAGCAAAAAATAATAGTTATAAAATAAAATACCTTTAAAAGCATTAATATAGCAGTAGTAATTTGAAGGAACTCTATTTCTATGATCTAGCAAAAATATCATTTAAGAACATAAAATTAAGGATATTCATATTCAAATTTTAATCCCAAACAACTAGTGAAAAATAAAATCTTAAATAACACCACTTCATATTTATGAAAAGTACTCAGCAATTTTGATCTGGATCTTAATCTCTGGAGATGTTAGCCCCATTTTCTTCCTCAAAAGCCGATTGACATATAAATAAAGGCTGTAATCTCTATTGTTCTCTCTGTTGTATTGATGATTATTCTATACTATTGTTTGGCACAGCATCCAGCTTTCTCTGTAGAGAAAACTGCGTGAAAGAATTCCTGGATCCTGTAGTTATTGGACTAATAATTGGAGTCAGAGTGAATCCACGAGGAGTTTTTGCAACAGTAAATATGTGTTGGGAGCTTATTTGCTCCCATTTGCAAGCAGGCATGGTAAGGCAGACCTGACCCAGAGCTTCGTAAGAAGTATGAGAAAATTTAAATTTTGTCACCCCAAGGATGACAAAGAAAGGTTTTTTTGTCCTCATCAGCAATGAGAGCAAAATTAAATTTTGCATTGGTAGCATGGTTTAGGGAAGCTGGGAGGGGATAATGGTGAGGCAGAGCAGAACCAGTGCCTGTGAGAAAAAAGCTTTCTCCAAGCAGTCTGCTACTAGAGGCAGCCACCTACTTTGTGTCTGTCTAGGGCAGGCCCTGTCCATATGACAGCTTTAAATGTTTCTTTGGAAGAGATTCATTCAGACCAGTGCAATGAAGATGTGCACATATGTCAAAAAAAAGGTTGCGGGAATTTGCTATGTATTTTCTTTACACTGTGTGCTGAAAGGGAGAAAGAAAAATGCTGACATTTTCAAGAGTTGTATTTACAGTTATTAGTTATGATAACTGCACTTTTCCAGCATGGGTGCCTGGATATATCATATTTCTGTGAAGTGCAGTAGCTAGAGTTATTCAACATTTTCTGTAACGTTCTTCCTGCATTCCACAGGAAGAAAAAAAACTAAAGGAAGGAGATGGTTTTTTTGCTTACTTTTGTTTTCCATTATTTCCTAAGTGATAAATATGTCAAAACTTTTTTAAGAAAAGAAGGTGGGAGCTGACATCTAGAATTTCACTCTCAGGTTTTATCCTTGATGTAGGAAAGTGACAAGCAAGGTGAGTCACAGCAAAAATATTTAGCAATCTCTTTCTTCCCTTTGCCAAATTATTGCTCTTTTTCCCCTATTGATTTTCTGCCCAGTCACTGCTGCTGACCTGATCTGCATGAACAAGAATTTCTTGTTTAAATAAATATATCTGAAATGTTCAATATTAACAATGATGGGGGAAAAAAAAATCTTGATATAATAGGAAGAAATGTTCTTTTTATTATTAATATTTGAGCTTTAGATGGAAAAGATGAAAGTTTTCTTTTTTCTTTTCTTAGGGAAGCATCAGCACTTAAAGAATACAAATACACTTGTAGATGAAAATAGCACTGAGAAGTCTCAGGCGCTGCACCTCTTAAGCTGCTCAGTTTCCCAGACTTAGGAACCCTTGGGAGCGGGCAATGCAGAATATGTCCTCTACTAATAAGACTGTTGAAAGTACGTCACTGAGTAAAGAAATCTTTCAAGCATCTTAAACCCAGAGCAATTACTGAGCTCATCATTCTTTATCAAATCCATTTGTCTTGAGATACTGAAATAAAAGTACGACAAGAATCATTAAAACACTAGCCTAAGACAGTCTAGTTATTATTATAATACCCTCTAATATATCTTCAGAAATAAATCATGACTATTGTTGTGATGAAACTTAACTTTCTCCTGATGTAGCTATGTATTTAACTTTAAAAGTTTCAAATTACACCATAGCATTTTACATTTCCTTTTCTTTCTTTTTTTTTTTTCACTTTTGCTGATTTAATTGCTTGTTTGTCACTTTCCTTCTCTGAACAGTTCTTCCCCTTTCCCATTGCTCCGTCGCCTTCTCTGTTGTGGTGCATTCAGGCATGCTGTTATCCTAGAGGCTTTATCCGTTTTTGTACAGTTGAGCATATTTTACCACTCTGCATAAAAAGACACACTGATGGGAAACTTGCAGCATCTTAGATTCTCACATCCTCTCATCGTTTGAACTTATATCTATTTGTAGGTGTTAAGGTAGTTCATTTGCATATTGTGTTGTCAATAAACACAATACCTAGTGTGGGGTGGGTGCAGTGCAAGAATATTGGGCAAAAACTAAAAGAAATAGGATTGACTTCTGATTAAAACTGGCTATGTGTGTCTTGTTCTTTTCATGTACGTGTTATGGAGGTGGCTACTGCTACACCTTCCTTTCCATGTATATGCTTCTGCTGTTGTTACATTAAAATGAGCTTTGGGAACAGGGCTAAGGGAAAAGATACCTCTGGGGTAATGCTGCAGTAGTGGATAAAAAACCAAAAAAAGTTGAACAACTTATGATGTGGGGAAAGGGATGGAATAGTCTTCTAATGTTAAACTCTAAAGTCATCAGAGGCAATTCAATGCCAACAGAAAGCAGAATGAGGACTTCCGTTCCCAAAAATGCTTCTGAAATATAAAATTCTGTACAAGCTTTCCAAGACGTTACTTCTACTGATAGTAAGATAATTTCAGCTGAAGATATATAAGTGAAAAGCAGTTTAGTATTAGCATTACTTGCAGCCATAGCTACAACATTACTAGTGCATGATACATACTGAAAACCAAATAATCTTGAACCAAAATGCTTTTGCAAAATACTATGGTTTGTTCCAGACTAGGGGGTTGGCAAAGTATCTGACCTGTAAGTTCACTATTTTACCACTTACAGGCAGAACTGCATGGTTTGTGTTTGTAGATGCTCGGAGTTCTGTTGATTCCATACACTCCATATGCCTCTGCCTTTGTGAGTGCAGATTACTAAATTCAATACTTCATACAACAATGTACTTTTTAAAAGAGAAATATGCACTATTTAGCAATAACATTTGAATGAAATATGATATTTAAAAAAGAGGCTTTATTCCAAAGATCTCAGAATAAACCATGAACTTTGAGTTAAGGGATATAATGTGTAGGTTTTAGTGTATAGGTTTAATAATGTATCAGTGTCAAAGGATATAATGTATAGGTTTTAATACCAGAAGGACCTATGAGACTGTGAGCAGCATTACAGATGAAGCAAAATTAAATAGAATTTAATCTTCATCTGTCTTGACATGATGACTTTAAAAAGGGAGAAGCCAAATATTCTGGTGCCAGTGCATAATGACCCTCAATTTAAAAATGTATGCCTTATTTCTTATTTCAATATGTCTAGTTTTATTTTATATCATTAGCTCTAGTTATAGTTCTTCTTTTGCTCCTGTCTGCCTAAACAGATGTAATTGCTCCCCTAAAACATTTGTATTGACTGAAACTACCTTATCATCTAATGAATCAGCAAAGCACTAACCCACCTGCTTAACATAAAGGATCTTGAAATCAATGGGACTTTAATTAAATAGATGTTTAAGGGCTTCATTGAACAGGGACCTTGAGTTGTCACACCTCAAATAGATGATATATTTTTTGTTACCTGTCTACACTGTGGCTTGACATATCACAGAAGGGATCAGTTGAGAGTCATAGATTTTCTGTGTCATTGCTGCAAATAAATAAGTAAAATCTGTGTCTCTATCCCATTTTGGAATTTTTCTTTACTACCAAAGTTTACTGGTTGATTTTTATTGAGTTTAATTTTTAAAACTACATACAGCACTGTATTTGTCCAACTGATCTCTCTGCTTCTTCAGATCAGACTCATGCAGGCTAAGCTGAGCATTGAGCATTACCAGTGAGAGGCCAGTTTCTGGGATCATGGTAACTTTCATTTTTGTTTTACTTTGTGTGTCTTTTGTTCTACAGTGTAATGGAAAATCCTACTAAGGTAGAGGAAACCCTGGGACTTAAACAAAAGGTTTGCTTTGAAATGGGTTTTAGAGAGTGGAGAACCAATGTAAAAAGACCTGAGTGTGATCAAGAAATGTGAGTCCCTAGAAAATAGGTGTTCAGTGCCATTTTAGAGGATGTAGGGTATCTGAGAGACCTATATGAAACTGACAGATGTTATTAACCCTATGGGAGATCCATACCTTTCTTGCATAGTAGATGGCATCCAGATTTTACCTCCTCCTGATATTGGATTGACTTGCCTAATATGCTTCCAAAGAAATCTTGTATCAATAATTATTTGTCCTTCAAAACCCCAAGTTTCCTTTAGGAAAATATTCACAGTAGGATAATAGCCTTCATCTGAAGCTCTCAAATTTGACACCTTTACCACATTTGTTCATATGTAAACTCAATTATAGAAAAAGTTTTTGTAGGACTTTGATGCTGTCTGTAAAATAACAACTGGCTTCAAATCATTATTGATGTATCAGAAAGATCAAAGCTGACACAAGAACCTGTTTAAACAATAGAAATAAATTTTGAAAAGCCTTTTATAGACTAAAAGTTCCGTGACAACTACTGCTCTTTGTTTCGAGTTTAGCCAAATGTCATACTCAGAATGACCTTTAGCATCCCTATTTGTTTAGATGTGGCTATTTCCAGTAGCTGTCCAGCCTTATGTTTACCCATTTTCTCCCTCCTTGTGTTCTAATTTCTAGAAGAAATACGTTACATGTTGTCGGCCTTGGTTGTACGTTCCTACCATTTTATAAATTGTTTCACTACTTCTGTGCGTAAGTCCAAGCATTGTGCCTGCCAATTATGAGCTCCCCTCTTTTAGCTTGGGGTGAATTCTGTGAGTAAAGTGCAGTTGCAAATTTGTGTACTTTATGCCACACACCTTTCATGCACTGCTTCTACTGGGTGTTTGGAAATAGCTCAGTTTCAGTCACCAGATTTTCATCTCTCAGAGTGCTTCAACCAGGTCTGAGTAAGGAGTGCTTCAGAACACAAGAATATCATAGGGAGAAAAGCCTGTTCTGGTATTTTTCAAGCAAGACCACAGTTACCAACCTCATTCTTCTACCATGTGCTGGAATTTATTAATAAAACTTCAGCCAGAAACAAACACTCACTGTTCAATATTTACCATTACTTCAGATCAATAGGAAAGGGAGAGGGAGACTCTTGCGCCTGGTTATCACATGTCTGTATTTCTGACAGAGAAGAACACCTGATTAAAAATGACAGAAGCCATGGATACAGAATTATCTCATATTCCACTTTTCTTTTTCCTGTCTGCCCATTATTTGTCTGTTAGGCTAGCTCAAGGAACCACAGGAGGATCTCCTTAAACACTTGCTTGTGCCAGTTCAATGAATGGTTGGATGAATGGCTAATCAACAAGGGAGTGACTGGCCACAAAACAGGAATCGTATAACTAGTGCCAATGCAGACTTCCAGTGCATAATCCACTGTTATTTACAGATTAGCTCAATGGGACAGAGGGAATATGCATCTGCAAAACTATCCTTCAGTAAAGGGGTGAGTGATCCAGTGAGCACATTGTGAATATTTGTAACTTGGGCATGATGAACTGCATAGAAGCATAGAAGCTGCCAAATCATTTCAACAGCCCAGGGGACTTTTAGAAAACAGTGAAGATTAGCTGCCCTCATCTCTATTGTTATGAGGTGACTAGCTGGAGACAAGAGGCTCTTTGTTCTCTTCACAGTCTCATGAGGACATCACCTTCCAGGGAATCTGTTCCGCAGGAAGCTGACAGTATCTTTAAAACTTTCCATTAGGTAGCGTCAGATGCATCTCCTACTTGAGGTTTTTTTCCTGATCCACATGCCACCTTCAGATTGTGCAGTAATCAATATTTCTGTTTAGGATGGGGAAGAAAAATTTCCAAATGTGACCTAAGTGTAACTGATACAATGTGGTCTCCTTAAGCCTGTAATCGTCTGAAGCAATGATTTGGGGGTAGACATTCACTGTTCCTGCATCATCTTATTGGGTCATCATAAAAGAAACTGAGTAGAAACCCGAGTTTTTCAGATGGTTATTGGGGTCTGTCTCAATCATCTCCAACACCCTTCTTTGGCTTTCTGTCTCAATAGTGACATGTGGTAGTGGCATAATGCAACACGGCTTTCTGCAAACCTGGTACAGACTTGTCACAGTATGTAACATATCTCCACAGATGTTCACATTTTCAATAGCACTTAAATGTGCTACCTAAGTTTTGAACATTTGTGTTTGCATGGTAACCATCATCTGGGATCTCACTGGTCATCCCAAGCTCACAGAGTTGGGCATGTATCACCCTAGGCTGAGCACAGAAAGGAGCACGTGGGATAATTACACAGGCCTTTGTAAGGCAATGGGCAATGTTTCCATTTTTGCTGATGTTCTTGTCTTGTTAGTATTACTTTGGTTATGAATAAGCTATGTTGGTCTTCTTTTGTACAATATAGTTCTCTTAAACCTCTGTTGAGTTATAGGTGCAGGCACACAGAAACACGCACACAAACTTATTATGAAATTTTCTTTTGAGGATTCTGTGGGTTAAGCTGCCACTGCTGCAAACATAACTATGTTAATGCCAAATCATTTTGATAGAGCATGGAATGAAGACTGTAATGATGTTAGGTAGAAAGGCAGAGTAAGTAAAAGGAAAAAAAAAGAAAGATGGGCAGAGATAGAATTGAAAGGGAAGAAGATAGGGGAAAAGGTGGGGAAAAGAGCAAGGGATGCAACACAGTGATTCTAAAACACAACCACATTTTTCCCCACCAAATAGTACTAGAAACTGTTGAATAAATATCACACAATAGTTAAAAAAAAAAACCAAACTTTAGTTTTTTTACCTCTAAATTGATTTTTTTTTTCTCCTGTTACATCAGTGGGAGTCCTGTTGCAGTTTGAGGAGAACATACACTTTTCCCAGTTTGGGGACTGTAATGAAACAAAAAGTGGTAATTGAGTTCAATTTGCCTGTCTTAAAAATTATCTGGAAATGTAATAGGAATCTTTCCTCATCTATTCAATTTACTTTAATTCCACAAGTTCCAGCTTGTGTACATCTTCCAATACTATCGAACTATCTTCAGGGAAAAAAATAATTTCCTATCCCCAAAGCATTCTAGGAGCTTTAAAAGTTCCTGCTGTACTTAGATGTATCTATTTTTATGAAAGACTGGTCTGTGTATCAAGGCTGCATTGCTGGTTGCCGTAGGAACTTCCTAGGTTTATATTAAAGCAGGGAAACAAAACATACAGATAGAAACATCACTGTTTGTGGTTACCTCCAAGCAGGTTAAATTGATGTAATGCTACTTCTGAAAGGTTGTCACTGAATATTTCCTCTTTTATTTGGAACATTTTGCTCTTTGGGGATGTTTTCAGTTGCAGCATATTGTGCCTCTTTTCCTAAAGAATGTCACTTTTCTGTACCTGTTTCAGATGGAGCCATTGTAGTTGAATAGTTATTTAAAAATGGTGATGAAAACATCAGGATTTCTTTTTGTCTGATCTAATAGTTATTAAATACCAAACCTAATCATGTCAGTCAATTTGACCTTGCGAATTCACTGAGAATTTTGTTTTGTTTTAACACTTTCTGTTCCTATAGAATTCCATTTTTCTGTAGACTTATGTGAATGCTGATGTTACTCATTTTGCGCATACAGTGAGTTGTTTATCTAAAATTGTCTAAAAATGTTTTATAAAGAAATAAGAACATAACTCTCATGCGGGCACCCCAATGCTCCCTGAGTTAATAAGTGATTGAAGAGTTCAGAAGATAATTAAGTTTTTAATCTGAGAATAAAGTAATTTAGCTGATTTTAACTCCTTAAATACTCCTCTACCCCAGAGGTTTATATCTCATGTTTATAGGAAGATTCTGTAAGTATTAATTATATCAGCAATTAAGATTATATTATGGAATATTCTATTACTTAAGGCTGACAGTTTTGTAATCTGTATGTTAACATTCTAAAAGGGTCTTTCTGGGCTGCCTGGGGGTTTTTTTTGTTTTGTTTTGTTTTTTTTTAACTACTGTTAAATTGTGCCATTCTAGTCTTTGCTCAGTCACCTTATTTGCCAAACTACAGAATAATGTGTGGCAGGGTCAGCAGGACAGGGGTACATTGATGCTTGCACTATAACCATTCTGAACTGGTTACATCTACTTTTAACACATGTCTCTGTAAGGACTGGTCACATCTACTTTTCATGTGTGCTTGGTGAAGGCAGTGCTTCTCCTAACAGCTCTCTCTGACATAATATATTAGTTATTAAGCTGCTGCTGGCATGCTCCCTGATTTCTGGAAACTTTTGGTCTGCCTTGCTTATTTAAAACACGTTTTGCTCTTCTGAGCTATTCTGCAGCTTCTCAGTCATGCCAGCACTTCTGCACTTCTGGAGTCTCAGTTCAATTATTTTTTCCAGTAGTTTGTTTAGCTATTCCTTTCAAGCTACTAATCAGTTTTTGTTTTACATCTAGCTGCTTCAGAAATCATAGCCTTTTGCTATATTGAAAATTAATTTTCCTTGGTCCTACTGCTGTACTAACTTCAGTCATGAATCAATATATTACTGGAGCTAGAAATTGTCACCTTTGCTGTGATCACACAGCTGTATCTCTATGAATCAGTTTTTATATGTGCCTATGGCTTCAGTTAATTCCAGGAATGTTACACTTTGACTGGAGCAAACTCAGGCTCATCAGCTGTCTGGCCGTCTGTGCTGCTCCCAGCCTGTCTGTGCTACTGGTGTGCCTGTCTTGCCAGCACGTGCTGAACTTGCTACCTCTTGCTGCAAGATGCAGGGGGACTGTGGCCAGAAGCAGAAGGGCAAGTTTGGGAATGTCTTTCTTTTTTGTATGAGCCTGTGTACCATGAGAAAGGGAGGAAAGCAGTTCCTCTCCGCTATCCTGGCACTTGCAGGTAACAGTGCTCATTTCAGGCCTGAAATTAATTGGCTGCATTTCTGCATCAGCCATGGCAGGTGGGTCATGGCTGTGGTCCAGCCATACTTACTTACTATGTCCTTTTAGCCCCACGAGGTTCTGGCAGAAAGTTATCAGCAGTGCGTCCTCTAGGCTCACAGCAGCCAGCTGTGAGTACAAAACTTTTAGACGTAAATGGCAGTCTGCGACACTCTGTGCCAAAGGCTGTGCCATTCCCAGTGCCCCTCTTCCTTGTATGCACACCAGAGCATGATTCCCCAAGGTCTTTTGAACAGAAGATAAAAGGAAAATGTCTGGGTGTGGGGCAGACTCCCAACGGGGTTTGCTAGTGTGTTCCTAAGTCGAGGGGGGGGGTTTCTCTGTTTCCTTTCCTTGGAAAGTGCAGTGCCAGCAACTCCTCATGCAGCTTGCTCAACTGCCCAACCTAAGCATGCTCAACACGACACCCAGACTTTCTTTTCTCAGTAAAAATTCTCCCAGTCCAAGTAAAACTCATCAAGAAGTCCTCTATTGCTACATTTCTGCTGGCTGCTGGTTCTCAGAGTAGGATTTGGAGATGGTATTCTCCCTCTGATGTATTATGAAGAAGAGGCCAGAACAAAACAGATGCCCATGTGAATCTTTCTTCCGGACCAGAAAGGTCTACTGTGCTTGGCCAGATGCAGCTGAACTGCCCTTTTGTATCTGGATGGTAAATCTCATTAATTGCTTCAGAAACCGTGACTGTCACTGTGTACCAGTAAATTGAATGGTTCCTGAGCCAGGATTTCTCAGGCACTGGAATGGGATTGCACATGCTGCAAAAGGGCTTAGACATACCCATAGCATGCTTTTGGCCTGACCACCTAGGGACTCCCCAAATAATTTCTGGCATAATCTGGGAGTTACCACAGGTCAAGGACCATTGCCATTTGGTAGTTTGGCTCCATTCAGGCTTCTGGAGAGTGATAACATTTTATTGTAGGGACATGGGCCATTCTGGGCCACCTGGCTTTAGGAACTTGACTGTTTTCTAGCTTAACTGCTGAAGAACAGTTTGGAAGAAACATCCAATTTACTAGTTGTAGCCTGTATGTCCAAGGAGGATCATTTTGGGGCAAACATGAAGCAGGAACAAATGGGAAGTGCCCAAGGAGGAAGGGCAGATTCCTGAGGAACCTGTTGGTTGGTGCCAGAGGCAATCCTGAACAGGAAAAAACAGGTAGACATTGTGAACTTGGAACCAGGCTAACATGACAATAAATAGGTGGTCTAGGATATTTAATGTGGCTTTTGTTGCATGAGGGCTTATCAGCTCTTGGCTTCAAAACTGATCTCTTCATATACCATAGTTTAAGATCCTAGGACACCTTGGGCTGAAATCCATTGCTTGCATGTAACTGTCCTTTGTAGCTGCAACTCCAGACATGTGCAAATGTCCCAAAGGCCTTGGATTGTATTTGCTTTCCGGATGTCTTAGAAGCTTAATAGTATCCTAAATAAAATGCCACTAGATAATCTTTTACACAACTGAACCATGTCCATCCCCTCTACTCATGTTTGGACCTGCTCTGTTCTCAGAAACTCACTGGACAAACTCAGTCTTGGTGTACTTTTAAGGGGACAGAATTCAACTCAGCTTTTAAAATACAAGAGGAAAAACATTTTCTTCTCAATATTCTTCGGGCATTCACCAATAAGTGTTGCATATAATATTAATCTCTTGCGCCAGAAAGAATCAGAGTGCGTTGGTGTGTTTGGCCTTTTATATTTCCCTTTGATTGGCTAAATATGCTACTTTAACCCACACAACTCAGTAGGGATCTTGCTAGCTTCCAAAAAACTGGAAAACTGCGCTGAATGCTAATTTCCCATGTGCAGATAAGAACATACACCCTAATTTGGAATTTACAATTGTGAAAGAAGAAAGCTGTATTCAGCAAGAGGGATGAGGGACATCAATGTAGAAATGAGGCCAGGTTTTAACAACTGGAACTAGAGCTTTTGATAAACTGCATAATTAGAAGAAACTGTGAATCTGATTTTTAGTGCAAATGCCAGGGAGAACCCTTTGTCCTTTGGCATTGAACCTCCTCCCCCAATCCACAAAAGCATATATATTTTTTGAAAGGGTTGCCATAGATTATTATTAAAAACCTTAGGATATGAACTGGGGACAAGAGAGCTCTCAGCAGAGTCCCCATGCCTTGCATTAGCCAATGAAAACTCCAGGTAACATACCATTATCAGGTAAATATATACTCTCACCATCACTGACTGGAAACCAGTGAAGGCAAATAATTACCACTGTGTTTGTATTTTGTGTTTAAGGTGAGTAATTATCTCTCCAACCCTCTACACAAATGTGTTTCACCGTATTTTAAAGGTGTTTAATGAACAGTTACTGACATATATAAAATCCAACAACTATCAGAACAATTCAGTAAAATAATTTGGTTATGTTTGTATGTTGAGAAACTTTAGTCTAAAAATGGAAGAAAAAGACTTCTAATCTTTCTTTCGTTAAATGTAAGATCTCAAAATCTTTTTGATATTTTCCTGATATGAACACCAAACATAAACATGGACTAAAGGCAAGGTGAACCCTGAGGGTCCACACGTTACTGGTAGGTATTTTAGAAATTTCTTTGTAGACAGGAAAGCTTGTTCTGGTGAGATATAAAGCATGAGCTTTCAAAAAATTTAAAGAAATGTAACTTGCTTTTTATGCTTAATAAAATTAAGTGAACACCAGATTCTAATTTTGAAAGCTTTTACCTTTTTTGATATATCTTGGCTATGGTGGGCCAGTCAAAACACAAAGTAGAAATCACAAAAATAAGAAAATCATATCTTGTAAGAAATACAAAGCCATGTTTTGACCAAGGAGGCTGAAATGGGTTTGAACAAAACAACAATTTTTCAATATTCATTCAAGCCATATTTCCTAATTTATTACTGAATTGTCTAGCACATTCTCCATTGTTGCAATCATCATATTATTACTGGATAAAATTGAATTTAGATTCATATCTAAACCCCTTTACTCACTATAATTCAACTAACTCAGCAGATGTTGTTAAAACGTAACTTTCCTTATATTTTTCTAAAATCATGACTTGAATTTGAAAGTGGGTTGTAATATCTTTAAGATTACCTTACTTTGTGTATAGTCCTAAAGAAGTTCCTAAGATTGTTTTTGAAGGAGGAAATTACTTGAAAATGAACAAGAGGCAAAATTGTTTTGCTTTTGTCAAAATGTATAGGCTTTACCCCAGTTATGAAAATCAGGCAAGGTCCCATTCTCAGGGCACATGAAAAAAGTGTTATAACCTTATGCTCACCATGCTCAGCAGGATAGAAACATGCCTAGCAACACACTTTATGAGAAAAAATGACATTAAAAGTGTGATTGCCTATTATATGTTGAAATGGTTACTATGAGAACTCAGAAATTATTTCTATTGAAGAACATATTTGAGTTTTGCTTATTCATGTTTGCAAATAGATTTTGAATGGATTGCAACACTTCAAAAATATTCATTGCTCAAAAGTAATTCATTGCTCAGAAGTACTTATCAACTTGTTAGGCATCTTTTTTTCTCACTCAAAATCTGGTGTTGTTTTTCTGTGGTTAAGCCTCCTTTGAAATTTGTATTTTACAAAAAAGGTGGAATTATTGTTTCACTTTTTATACTAACAAACTAGTGTGTCTACTTGCAGAACTATAAATGAAATACTATTATGTTATTTTCTGAGAAATTTTCATAATAGTAAAGCTCAGCTGCCTAAAAATTTATCAAAGAATATAAAGGTTAAGAACATATGAAAATCAAAATAAAATTAATGTGATCACATTGTGCATTACCCAGCATAGTGGCACACCCTGCAATTTTGGTACAGTTGTCACGGAAGACCTGTTCTTTTCTCCTTCTGCCTTCCTCCCCCCAGTCTGGCTTCAGAGTAATTGTAATGCCACCAATTTTCTCTTATTCCACATAGCATTTGGGGAACATCTGCAATTAGGCTCAACACCATATGGAATAGGCTTGGTCTTATATTACGTTTCAGTCCGAAACATGTTGTGTGAGTATAGTGTTTCATGAAGTTAACAAGAGTTTTGTAACCGTTCCCATTTAGGCTGGTCTACATTTGGAACAAGCGGACAATGTGGATTTTGCATTATAAGCATTCAAGCCAGAAGGCCACAAGGGACTTCTGTGCTAAAGCAGGTGAAACCTGGCTGTTCTGAGACTCACTTTTGAGATTTGGGTCTCATTCTGCTTAAAAACTTGAGTGGTGGTAACAACCTTTCCCATCTGAAGCCAAACTGTTGTTGCACAACTAGGGTAAAACATTAAATGATGGAGACCAAGCTGAAATCCTAGTGATATGCTTTAGATTTCCACTGTAACCTAGAAGTCCAACCCTTTCCATTCCAAATTCCTCTTTTTAATCTATATTGTTCACCAAATTGTACTTTGTATGAACATGAATTGGCCAGATACGGTAATTTTTTCTAAATTTGCTTAGTGACTTGTGACTTTGTATTCCTAACCACGAGCACGCTTCAGATGACTGAGTTTCAGAATTGCTAAAAGTCAAGCCTATTTTGAATGCCTCCAGGTAGATGCAGAAAATTGCAATGTCCTCCAAATCACTAAACATTCCAAACCACTAAAATATACCTAGGTATTTTGGCAATGCTAATGAACAGCTCGTAGGCAAATATGAAGTAGACAGGCAGGTTATGCCAATGGAGAGTGAATGATATTCTAAAATAACACTTTATACATTTAAAAAGTAAAGGGTGATAAAATATTTAACTCAATATGGTATAGAACTACCAATTTTGTTCCTTGAGAAAAAAAAAATAACCAACCTTAAAACACGACAGTTTTACAAAGAACAGTGTCCAATGGTAAATGCACACAAGTTATACTCAACAGTATTTTAAATATGTCCTCAATTGTTTAGAAATAACACTTTACAGTGTTTCCTTCTAAAATGGAATGAATTGCAATACAAACACCACGCCATCAATTTTTCCCTCACTTGAACTTTCAAATGATTATCAACTATGCCTTTAATTATATTCTTACTATGTAGGACTAATTGCAAAATATACACTTAAATTTTGTTATGAGCAATTAAGTAATTGTGAATTGTGTGCACAGAATTTGAATGTTTATATAAAGAAAATACAGGATAGAAAATTCGTGGATGGGGCTTGTTATATTTTGAGCATATAATCCAGAACTGGAGCTCATTAGTGTATTTTCTCTGCTTATTTACATGCAAAAATATAAGTGGTGGCAAAAACATTATGTAAATTAATTTAAAAAAAATCCGCTGACCTATTAGAAATTGTAGATGTCATTATTGTGCAGTCCAGCAGCATTGCAAGAGAACAGCTCAGGACAGGCGTATTTACAGATCCTTGGAACAGTGGTCAGGTTAGGAGGAGAACTAGCTGGAATGTTTTGTCTTGAACAGTTTTATTTTACAAAAAAAGGTTTTTCACCAGCACATTCTTTTTAATGGCATCTTCCACGTGAAAACATTTTCCCAATTGTCCTGGATTTTGTACTTGCCTTTCTAAGCAATCCCTTCTAAGCAATCCCTTTTCCTTTTTCTCTTTTGCTGCATGCATTCTGAATGGTACTACACTGTGCATGTCTGCTGAAATCCTAATCAAAACTTATTGTGCATGAAATTCACTTATAACGCATTAGGTGCCCAACTGGGCATGCAACTAGATTCTTTGCCTGCACATCCTGTGGAAAAAAGTCTGCAGCCTGAGGAAGACTTTGTTCAATTTTGATGACTTCCATCAAAAAAAGGTTGTGCCTCTTACGGTGGTGGAGGATAGCAAACTGCCCTCCATCACTATCAATCCTTTATTGTCTTGCGCTCCAGTTCCTGCCCAGCTGCTGCAGCTGACATTCTGTAGCCCAATAACTGCTAGCTGCCAGCTGGAGGACTGCTTTTAGGATTGGTTTCTAATAGGAATTGGAGTCTTTGCTTCTGTTCCTGCTGCAAGGCTACTGCAGAGCATTAGGAAAAAAAGGTGAAGCTGACTTTTCCCATTTCATTAGACTATGACCCACAGAGCTCCCTGGAGAGTTACCTGAATGTCTTATTTTATTATCCAGACAAAACTTTCTTTTACATTTCAGTTGTTTGTCCACTGATTGTGTTGTGTTCCATAATTGATAGCTGCTGCAGTGCAGCAGGGTCAGGTTGTACTCTTGATGCACAGAACTTAATCCTTGAGGATTCTCCTTAAAATCAATGTAACACTCAAGGGAAGTAGAGGTAGGCACTGGAGGTCCAAATAATTGCCTCCAACCAGTGTGCTTAAAACTTCTCAAGCCTTATCTAGGGGAAAGGTATGGAAACTCTGACATCTCCATTTCTTCTTCAGTGTTGGAAACTGGTTCAGAGTTTTTAGTGTGCTCTCCTTGAGGTCCCCTGTGCACCATGGTCACAGGTGTTACATGCCTTTTTATCAGTAGTCTTCTCAAACTGCATGGCATTGCAGCCTTTGAGGCTAAAGGCACTGTTGCTGTGAACAGCACATGGAAATGATGGAGACAGGAAATACATTTTTAATTTTGCTGCTTATTCTCTGCTTACTAACATGGTACTAATTTGCTGAAACATCATATCCAAATGCATGTAAATTCTTTCCCGTTCCCCACAGTTCTGAATGATGATTCAGACCTTGTAGTGTTGCTGTCTCTCCTCAGAGAAGGTCTTCAGGTTTCATAGGCTTGCTTTTGTCTCAGGGGTAATATTCTGCAGGCTGGCAATAGCAGAAGGACTCACCAATTTGACAGAATGACAAGAAGAGGGAGAAAAGGCACATTCATTTAAAAGAAATGCTAGATGAGGGAACAAAGGGATAGGGAGTGTGATGCATTTCACAAGGCTCTCCTGGATCTGTTCAGCAGAAATGACTGAACACACAAGGAGGGATACACTGTGCTGTGTCTTGAGAAGTGTTACAGAGTGTGCGTGCTGGAGAGGTGCTCTCACAGCAAATTCTACCTGATGTCTCCAAAGCCTGCCCAGCGACAGGCACACGCTCATCTGCGTCTGCTCTGCTCTGCCTGAGAGCATGCAGGCTGTGCTGTTGCTCTGAACAAATGTGAACATAAACAGAAGCGTGCAAACAAATGGTGAAAATGCATATCCAACAATGCAGAAATATTGTCCTGGGGAATTATTACAGTGCTTTTCTCAAAGTAGGGACTTAGCCTGAGTTAAAAAAATGCCTGTTGAAGTAGGACTACTCAAATCTAAATAATTATAATGACAGATGATAAATCTGTGTGGAGATTTGAACACATAAAATACATTGTAAGATATGTGTTTCATAGGCTTCTCTCCAACTAACACCACATTCCTAGCACTCACTTAAGATTATTGTCCTCTGAATGTCGTGCTCCCATTTTTTTATTATGAGATTCCTTTTCTATCTACCTACCTTTCTATCTATCTACCTTTCTATCTATCTACCTTTGCTATCTAAAAGTTAAGTGTCCAGTTTAAGCAAGTCATCAGTCTCCTAGAGTCCTTTTTAAGTTGGTGAAGATATCGTCTTCTAAAGATGCCTTAATCCCACCTGTTTCACAGAGGGGTCTTGAATGGCTAGGCTACAAATGATGCCAGATTTTCAGATAGTAAAACTGGAAGAGAATGCTACTCTCATTTTGCTCAGATATATGTATTCTTCTTATTGTGTTATGCAGCACTGTCTCTAATCTATTGGGGTTTTTTCTTTGTGATTTAGTCCCTTCTGGGACAACTAGTCTATCTGCAAACATGGGATTTGGGGTGATACTGCTGAAGATCTAACCAAAATAATAAATTTGTTCCAAAGGAAAGAGAACTTTCCAGAGAAAGGAAAGGTTCACATACATCACTGCATTGCAGTTACTTCTTGTGTTTTCTTGGTCCACCTGCCTATTCACAGAATGGCAGAAACACAGAATGGCTGGGGTAGGAAGACACCCCTGGCGGTCATCTAGTCTGCCCCCCCGGGTCAAAGCAAGGTTAAAAAGAGCAGGTTGTTCAGTCTCTTGTCCAGTTGGATTTTTAATATCTTCAGCCTTTATGAAGAAAAGAAATTCTTTCTTTAAGGATATATACATTACTCGAATGCCATCTGAGTTGACAACAAATTTTTCCCACCAATCCTTTTGACACTGTGAAATTATCTGTTGTCTTCCATGCTAACTTTATGTTGGGCAGGACCTTCATTTAACATTGTATTCAATGACAGGGGCACACTTAAAATGTTGTTAATTAATATATCGGGCTGTCCTGGTTTTGTCTGGGATAGAGTTACAGTATGGGGCTATGTTTTGGATTTGTGCTGAAAACAGTGTTGATAGCACAGGGATGTTTTCATTACTGCTGAGCAGTGCTTACACAGAGTCAAGGCCTTTTCTGCTTCTCACACCACCCCACCAGCGAGTAGGCTGGGGGTGCACAAGAAGTTGGGAGGGGACACAGGTGGGACAGCTGACCCCAACTGACCAAAGGGATATTCCACACCATATGACGTCATGTTCAGCATATAAAGCTGGGGGAAGAAGAAGGAAGGGGGGCATGTTTGGAGTGATGGCGTTTGTCTTCCCAAGTAACCATTATGCATGATGGAGCCCTGCTTTCCTGGAGATGGCTGAACACCTGCCTGCCAATGGGAAGAAGTGAATTAATTCCTTGTTTTGCTTTGCTTGCGTGCACGGCTTTTGCTTTACTTATTAAACTGTCTTTATCTCAACCCACAAGTTTTCTCATTTTCTGGTAGTTTGTTAACACAGTGGGGCCTCTTCAGCACACGTCACCTCTTCCTCCAGCAATATTCAGAAATCTTTGCCTGCTGGCCAGTCCATGATCACTTCCAACATTCCTGGGCCACTGGGTTTTCCTATTCGAGCCCGTTGTGTGATCATGTGTTAAACCACGACACAGGTGCTAAGCAGATCTTTGCCTATCAGCTGTAGCTCCCTGCTGTGTTGTGTTTTGATTTTGGAATTAATTTAGAGCTCATGTCATGAAAGATATTAGAGCATCCAAACCAAGACTAAATTTTATTTAACAGCGTTTATGATAACTTTCCAAAGCTGTACGAAAAATTAAGAAATACATCTTATTTACCCATGCACTAGGGAAAGCAATTATGTTAATTGCATATTGTATACAATACCAATTATAACTTAGGAAAGAATGATCTCTGTGTGTGTGTGCACATTCTCACACAATGAAATTTGATTTACATAATATCAACACCACAAAACATAACTTATACCAATTTATTTTTTAAAATTATGTATTCTGTTTCAAAGTAAGGTTATTAATAAAGTGAGGCTACTAATATTACAGCATATAATAAAAACAAACAAATATATTTGTTATGTCTTCCTTATTCATAAAGACTAATTAGCAACCTCCTTACTGGTATCAGGCCTAAGATGTCCCAGATAATTCATAAGGGATACCATATGGAGTTTTTCTTTTGTTTAAATAAATAGTTGGATCCAAATGTACATTGGTTTAATTTTGTTATGAAATATTGACTGCAATTTAAAAGGACTCTGTAAACTTGCTGAAATCAGATGTTGTGTTTTACTTACAGTAGAAGGGATACTGGAGTATCACATACTGCAGAGGGGAATGGAGTGGAATGGCAGAAGGGTCAGGCTTTCGAATCCAGTCCCAGAGCTGAAGAATAAATCATGTATTGGTCTTAGGGAGAAATTGATTTGCATGTCTGCCTTCTGGAAGGCCCTCTTTCAGCAGACCAGCTGATTTGAGTGTGCTGGTTCATAACATCATAACGTGCTTCAAACAATCCCTATCAAATTGTAAAACGTCTTAAATATACCTAGATAGGTAGAAGGAGCAGTACCCTCTCAGCATGACCCCTAAAATAGATCTGAGCATCTACACTGGTGCTATTTAATCAGTAGTGCAATATGAATTGAAATGCAGCTTGCCATTTCCACACAAGGATTGCTATTTGTTCCTTTCAAAATTTCTTCAGTTACTTTGAAGTTTATTTTGGCAATCCACAGAAATAGTTGTCTACTTGATGAGGCTTCCTATGTTGTCAAAAGAGACACACACATAGTAAACAAACTACCTTATTTAATCTAGGTAGTAAGAATAGAGTGAATTTGCCTGAAGAGATGTCTTGCATCTTAAAGAAAGACCCTTACACCATACATCTAACTTTTAAATGTCAAAAGTAATCTGATATAAATCACAGCTCTAAAATATAAAATAGATTAGAAGATGAAATATTATGCTTCTTTCCTATTGATCATGATCACACAATTTGATCAATACAGAAAAGATGCACATTAGTTTTCAAGCTATGTCTTTGAGCAGAGCCAGTAATCCATAAATTACATGTAATAATCATAAGTGAATTTAAAAATGACAGCTAAGGTTGCGTTCCTCCCAAACTTGCTGTGCAGATGAACACTTTAATCTGTATGGGCATCACAGCACAGGGCCAGCAAGGACCTCAAGAGAGCCTCAGTGGGTTCCTTTGCTCCATGGCAAGGGTGACTAGGTCTTGATCATTCTTGTCAGATGTTTGTCTAAGCAGTTCCCAAGGTTCTCCAGTGTCAGAGCCTCAACAGCTCCCCCAGGCTGATTTATTCGAGTGCTACACTACACTTACAGTCAGAAAAACTTTGTTAGTATCTAATCTAAATCTTCATGCTAATTCAAACCAATTACTTCTTGCTCTATCCACCACTGGCACAGTCAATTATTTTATTTCGCCTTTCAGCAGCCTTTTATGTATTTGAATAATGTTGCATGCCTCTTCAATATGCTTTAATTTAAATGACCCTTCAACCTCTCTTTATAGATTATGATTTCCTGACTTCTTCATTGCTCTCCTAAGTATTCTTCTCAGCCGGTCCACATCTTTCTTGAAGGACAATGTGTGAAACTAGAGAGAGCTGAGTCCTTATTAGTGATAATCGGAGTGAGGGGATTACTTCAAGTGTTTTGCACACTGCATTTATTTTATACGTTCCCGTATAATGCCAACTCCCGTTCTAAGCCTGTATATGAAGACTGAAAATTTGAAGACTATAATGCTGATGAAGCTGAAGCCATGCAAAAAGTTGTGTCATTTTTCTGAGACCCTTCATTTTTGTAGTGTCAGGAGCTATCTAGCAGCTAATGCAGATATTAGTAGCTAGATATAAAAAAAAAGTGACTATGGAATTGCCATTTCAGAAACAAGTTTAAGGTCTGTTCTTTGGTTGTGATTACTTGACAATGAAGCTCAATTTGTGGTTTTTTTTCCCCTCATAGAGCAGACGAGTCCTAAGCGTTAGTAATTCAAGCATCTCTGCACTGTTCTTGGTATCTTGAACTGTGACCTGGGCTCGCTTCCTAAATGGAAGTGCGCTGCTACCATAACTACTGCTGATGTTAGCTGCCAGGCAAGCTTAGCTTTAGTATCTCATTTATAGTGACAGTAAAAAAGATCAGAGTCCAACCGTGATAAAGTGTTTACATATAAAGAATATAAGTGGTTAACATGAAATAAGTATCAAGATAGAAGCCCCGCAACTGGACCTTGCAGCTGTCACTGTTTTGTTGACAGTACTTTTGACCTTTGAAGCACAAAGGAAGAATCTGTTGCAGATCCCTCTCTTTACCAGCTCCTGCCATACCTTCAGATGCTACCCAGACCAGCTGCATCTCCCCTCACAAACACCTAAATTGGAGCTGCTGCAGCTCTAGCGCTCCATGGCCACTGGAGTTTGAAGCTGGTGCTGTTATGGGAACTGCTTCTTTCTGGGCTCATGAGAGTAGACATAATGGCATGTGATGTTCTCATTGACTAATGGAGCTGGCCAAGACACCCTCCCTTTTTTGTCTGTGCTCCCTAACAGAAAAGAAAGTTAACAAGCCCATATTTGGAGAGCTTTTTTAAAGCATGGTTACATCTTTGGTTACTAAAAAAACCCCTATTATAAATAAATACATAAATACATAAATAAATAGAACTAATCCCATTCCATCTCATTCACCTCTGCATATCCACATGGCGTTTAGTTATCAGTGAATTACTGGCTTTGACGAAACTAAGCCCAAATCTCTATTTTCAATTGTGTGGATACATACAGATTAATGTATGATATTATGGTTTATATTTTGACTTATAAATGGTGAAAAAAATGTTTAAATGGTTACAGAAGCCTGTTTTGTGTAGGTAAGGGACTAGATCTAGAAAAACCTGGAGATCTGGAAAAACCTGTAGATAACAGAACTTTAGAAATATTAACTGCATGAGCTAGAGAATAAAATAAATAGGTAAGTTTCACTGCTGTTTGCCAAAAGGAATTTTTTTGTGAGTTCTCTGTCTGGTGACTGGCTTCTAAGGTGACTTCAATATAATTCAGAAATGACAGTCTGCCCTTGAATATGATCAGTAATGGATCTTCATGACCTGTCACTGTACATGTGGTTGTCAGGGCTCTTCTCTTTCAAACTAGTATTCTGCCTACATTAATTCAGTAACATTCAGCTTACTTTATGAACATAATACCTAAAGTTAAAGTTTGCTTTACATAGTGCCAGGAGGATACTGGGATTATATTTAATTGAAATCAATTCATGTAGCAATAATTATAACTTGGTCTGTCCTTTTCTCCTGAACCTGTTTTCCTAAAGAAGATGAGGACTTCTAAAACTAGATGTTATTTTCCTAGTTAGATAAATTATTTAAAATTGCCTTGAATGTAATTTATGTTTGGAGCTCACTGCAACACATTCATGTTCTAAGGCAACTTTTGCTCTGATAATTTACATTTAGCAGAGTTCCATCTGGCAGCTAGAGGCTTTTGAACCCTCAGCAAGATTCAACCTCAGTGGAACCTCAGTGGTGTAACATTAGAGTAGTGGAAGTGCAATGCATCCTTTTCCAACTCATTAACAGAGTTCAGAAGGTTTCAACTGAGAGTTCATGTCAGCATTAGAAAGTCTAAAATTGCTGTAATGCTCATTTTCTGCAGGCTCTGTCTGCTGATGACAATTTTTTTTTTTTTAAGTTTAAAAAAAAGAAAAATCTAAGTAACCCATGAGGGCAAGCATAGCCATTTAAGGCATACATTTTACACTTACTGTAGGGAGAGGAACTCTGCTGTACAAGTCTGCATTCCAGGGGCTTTGGACTCATTGCATGGGCAATCTGGAATCAATCTGTCCATGGGTGTATACTGTTGCTCACATGCAGTACATAGAAGGAAGATTTAATCAGATCTGCTGTTTCTGAACTTACAACTGATGGGAGTCAGCAGTTATTTTTAATAATTAATCTTTTTATCGTATGTCATTAATATGGTAAATGCAATGCCAATTTACAGAGAGGTCTGAGTATAACTTTTCTTCAAAGGAAATACGTGAGAGGGAGAATTCAAGTCTTACATTCCAGAGATGCTATTCTTGAACATATCAAAAAAGATGTTAAAATGCATGATACAAAAATCTTTCCTTCTGTTTTCTTGCAAAGACAACCAAAAAACCTAAAAACTACCTCCAGGTTATAAACAGCAAGTGTAAAAAAAATAGCAAGTAAAGGAAAGCTTTCTACACTAATGCAAGGCAAAGGTTTTCTTTTACATATACACAGATTCAGAAACCAGTCTAACTGCTGTCCTTCCTCCTGTTGGTTCTCATTGTAAAGACCCTGGAGCAGTCGGTACGTAGTCTTAAGCAGAAGTGTCAAGTCAGGGATCTCCTACGAGGTTTTGAAGGGCTCAGAAAATGTTCTGGTTGGGGATTGGGAGGTCACTGGGAATGGCAGGCCACTGGGGAGTCTGTGCTACCAGGCTCAGATGGGTGCCTCTGAGCTTGTGCAGGGCCAGAGTCCCCTTGTGGCGGCACAGATCTGGTCGTGTTTGCTGTTTTCTGCACAACTGACCTCATTTTCCCTTCTTCTTCTCTGCGGACAGGCCATGCCAGCAGTGTGCCTTCTGGTGACGTCGGGTGGCTTCTTGCCTTTCAAGTTTATGCACTGAGGCACGGGGAAGAACATAAAGCTTCTTACTGTCAGGTCTTGTGCTGTAACCTGGTGTTTCAGGCTGAACGCCATGAAATGTGGCTTACTGTTCCTCCAGATAAATAGATAGTGTTTCAAAGAGCAATGACCTGGGGTTTTTGTTTGTTTGTTTGTTTGTTTTTTTGCTTTTTTAAATTTCTAAGGGATCTTAAATTAATTTTCAGTCAGGATTACCTGGGACATTAAAAATTGTAACCCAACTGTACTAATTGCAACTTAAAAAAAAGAAATAATAGATGTTTCAGAATATAAACATCTAAAATAATGCATTCTTGTTCAAGATATCCTTCTAGTTCTATCTTTCTCCTGAAGGAAGATGCTGAAGGAAAGACAGAAGATCTCATTTCCTATGTGAGCTGAAATACTGGTATCTTTTTTTCTAAAGCGTTCTTTTAGCTTTCAGGGATATGGTAGCCATGGCAAGTGATCTTCTCTTTTATCCTTCAATAGCCTCTGACTAACGTGTGTGTCCCAGAGCGGTGTCTCGGTTTTGCCATCACAATTGCTGACAGCAGACAGAGTCAGTTTTTAACAGCACTATTGTATTAACATTTACCATAAATTAAAATAAACATAATTATTAACAATTTTACCACTTAATAGGTCTTGAAGCAAAAGGGGGCCTTTCTGCGGACTGCTTCTACCACTCATTTCCCCAGAAATCCAAACACTGTGAGACAAAATTTAAGTCTGAATTTTCTTGTCGCATTGGAGACTCAAGCTACAGTGCAACAGCCTGTCCTCTTTTTTTCCTACCTGCCATGAGAACAATACTTATTGTTTTCTGCTGTAGGGCTGAACTCTGACATAAGGCTCAAAACAGCATATGTAGGTATAATTGCAAAACTGAAAATGTGACAGATGAAAGGCTAGTTGCACTGTGGTTGCATGCCCTCTAGCTGATGAATTTGTCCATTTCAACTCATGTTCACACCAGCCCCTCCCTACGGAGATTTAAATTTGCAGCTTCCAGGATGACTTAACTACCACGTTATCCTGTATTGTGTGTGCAACACCTTTCACTGACTCTCTTCCACCTTGTAGAGGCCAAATGTTCTCTAGGAGAATAAAAAAAAGAGTAAATACAACTTGGTTAGGGTACATTTCTGAGCAAAGAAAAACCTTGACTCCAAGTTCTGCTCTGAATCAAAACAAGGATTTGAGCCAAGATTTGTCACCTTCCAGGAAAGTGCTTTAATACTGAGTCATTTTCCTTCACACTGACTTAATGAATATTTAAGTAGTCCATGCAAAATGGAACAGAATCAGTGGGAGAGACTGTGAACAAACCTCTCTAGAATACCTCACAATGTTGTAGCTCGGTCGTTTTTGAGGAGACATTGCTTCAGATCCTCGCAGGAAAAAGCAAAAATTGTATCTGCCTCCTATAATTTGGGTGAATGTGTTTTTGTTTCCTTAGCTTTTTTTTTTCCCTTTTTTCCCCCCCTAAATGCTACCCAATAAAACATTCTGAATATAGGAAAACAAGTAACTTTGGATATTTTAAAGTTAATTATTTCAACATTTAAAAACATCTAATGTGAAATTCAACCCAAATTTGCAATTAGTTTAGCTATTCTGAAAATGTTGCATTGTTTGGGGTTTAGCTTTTTTTTTTAATATAAATAGTCTGATTTGAAAAAAAAGATTCTCTCTAACTAAAAGAGCCACTCAGGTATCACAGAAAAATGCAATGTGCGTTCTCTTGCCACTGCTACAGAAGAGAAATTTTATCTTCATCCACCTGAAGGACAAGAACGAAGCAGTGGGATGGTTGATGTGGTTTCCTAAAGGGACATGTCAGTTCATGAGGTATTAGATTATACACAGAAAGATGATTTTTGTAACACTTGGACATAACAGTTGAGCTCATTTTTCCTAAAGGGTCTGCAAGGATGAAGCAGCTTGAGCTTTATGGGCAGCTTAAGCTGACATACAGCTGCACTGAGGCTGAACAAGTAGTCTCATCCTCTTCTAGTCCTGGCATGATGTTCCTAACCCTGTCTCTTGCTCTGACATTAGTCATCCCACAAAAGTACTTTGAATATGACTGACTCACTGGTCTGAGAGAAAAAACAGGTGTTTTTTTTTTTCTTTTTTCTCTGGGCTAGTTCCATGTTGGTTTGCCAGTCTCATCCACTCTATGGCTGCATAATTCCTACAGCCTTTTGACAGATTTTCTGTCTTAGACTGGCTTCAGCCAGACATCAAACTAGAAGGGGAGGCATAAAAGAAAAAGTCCTTTTTGAGAAATTAATGGATGCCAAGAATCGAAAGTTAATGGAGGGGCACAATTACCTGTTTCCTCCGTGGCTCCATCTGTGAAGGTTTCCAAAGGCAGCAGCACATCCCCTTCTTTGTGTCATAACTATGTGGCTTCTTGTGTTTGTATAAACCTCAAGTCAGACTAAAAATAGACATTATTATCCTTTCCTAGCTACAAGTCATGGTATTTGTTTAAGTGCTGCAGTTCTGCCTGAGTATCTCTTATTAAAGAAATGTGGAAATACATTCTCCAAACCCCAGGGATAAGCTGACAAATAGCAAGTTTGCTTTTCACATCCCTACTGACCATAGGGGAGTCGTTGAGACTTTCTCTTCATAACAGTTAGGTCCTGCAGGGACACCTATAAAAGACTCAAACTTACTTTGTAACCTTGCATAATTAATGTGATTCACTACAATGTTTCTATTAGGATTCACAGGTTTTGCAGTTGATGTATCTTTAGAAATATAAATGTAACATTTCAGTGTCTCTGTCCACACATTTTTAGAGCTTAATCAATGATGAACAATGTTAGATGTATAATATTGCTGTTTCTTAAATTATTCAATGTATTATTTTCCGCATTCATCCAGTACTTTTTGTACCCAAACTTTAACATTATACCTAAACAATAGCAACTGTTGCTATGGTGTTGTTCTTGCTTATGGAAGGCCATTGTCAACCACAAACTGTATTTTTAACCTTCTCAGCTATTAAGGAGAAAGCACCTCTCCCTTTTTTGGTGTGTGCAAATGTATTATGTCTCTTGATGGATATTGTTAATTTGATTTTTAGGGCTAGAGTGGTTCCAGAACTGATGAATATATTTGCATAAAAATTCAGTCTTGTGCCTGTCATGGATGGGCTGTGTTCATTATTAAAATAATGAGTTCTGGAGGAATCACTCAGTGTTAAAGAATCTCTCCCTGTACATTTTCTGCCATGTCTGTTATTTGTATTCTGGTGGCAGGCACAACAAGCTGGATGCTGGCTACACATTCAGGATGGGTCTGCCTGTAAAGGAACAGAGCTCACAATCAGACCCCTACCTTCCCAGCACAGAGAATTTCCAGTGTTTGGACAGTCATTTCAAAGTCAATGTTTTGGTTTAAAATACCAAGCTAACAAATGAAACAGAAGGTGATAAACATATTCCACAAATGTTAACCTTAAGAAAAAAATATTCCTAGTTTTTACTAACTCTTCTTGAAAACTTCATTTTGCAGAAAAGACAAGTGTAACAATGAAATCTTTGACTAAAAGAAGTTTTCGTTTTCTTAATATGGTACGTGTCCTTTTTCAATACATTCAATAATAAAATAGATCATCATCTAAAACATGAAAATAACTACCAAATTTTTGGACTTCACCAGATTATAAGGGCAATTGGAAAAAATCTGAACAGAAGGGGCTTACTAGTTACTAAAGCTTGGGGCCAGATTGAACTGTTAGGCATACGAGCATAAATCTGGAGTTATGTGCTCAAGAGCAATCAGATTACTCCAGGTTTATGCTTGACTACCTGAGATCAGCATCTGGCCAAGGATTTTTTTCTGTAAGTATGTTTTTGTAATTAACACTGTCAGTAAAAAGAAATATCGAAAAATAAAATGTCAGGCTGACCAGGTTTTGATAAATACCTTGAACGACTGTAAATCTTTTTATCAGGCATTCTTTATTTTGAATTAAAGGGGACAGAGACCCATGGCAGACTCCAGTCTGCATTTGATTTTCTTTCAATCTATATGGTACATACTGAAACAGTAATTTAAAATAATGCCTACTGTTGAACTAGAACCTTCCACCCTTCTTTCCCCATCAAGATATTTTCTATTACTTATACACAAAAGGTGGAGCAGCAATTGTACAAAGATTAACATACAGAGAGGCTAGAGATGCACTTTTTCTACAGCAAGCCATTTTGTATGTATAGTTTTTACTGGACTAATCTACTAATATGTCTGCAGCATCATGTCTAAAATGATTTCTTTAAGCCATAAAAATTTCCTTAATACATAAAAATAATTTCTTTAATACATAAAAAATACAGTAATTTCCTTGCAATGTTTCCAGATCCTCTCTACGTGATCATTTATATTGCACCATTATAACAAAAATCCCCACTGCTGGATTCTCATACCAACCGACTCAGATTTGCATCTGCACTTTTAGTTGGACAGAACTTTTGTTTCCTCAAGCTGACAAATGTTTCCATGGCCTATTTATTCTCTCTTTCTTTGACATTAGAATCTGTGTTCAATTCATCTCTGTTTCAGGAATTAACCAGAGTCTTGCTGCGATTTTCTTCTGAATACATTCTGTTTCCTAAAAGTCTGAGCTCTGTCAAAAGCACTATATTTCTTCTTTTAAGCTATACTTCATTTATTTTTTCACTATTGCAACTTGATTTTCATAAAAGCATGCCTTTCTTATTGTTTCTGCAGTCTGAATAGCAAACAAGGACTTTCCAGTCAGCCATGTTATTTTTGTCTCTCTTTCTTAATACAGAAGAGGGGAAAAAATTCTCCTGATGTCTATATTCTCTCATCTAGGAAGACAATTTTTAAAACATGCTTCTTATATGGGAAATATTTGCACACTATAGAAATTACCATGTGGAAACTGATAATTCATAATAAATTCATTATGAAATACTTATTTGCAAAAATTCCTAGTATATGCTATATGCTTTTTGCATCTCTAAAATGGGACAGTTTATGGTCCTTGGAGATCTGATTCAGATGACTGATCATAAAGTGGATCTTTAAGAGGTGTTTGTCAATGACTGGTTTAGGAACCTTGGGAATCTTCTCAGGGAAATTACTGTACCTTCTTGAGGACTGCCAAAGAAGTTGTGGAAGGATGTAGGTAGGAAAGTGCCTCATTTCAAATGTGCTTCAGAATAAAATGTAAGTAAAAACTAAAATGTTGGTTCGTATCTAAAACAAAAGAGGAGGTAAAGAGAAAAATTATTAAGAAAGGGTCCTGATGTTTGGTTTTGGAAAGGGACCTGGAGACTGCAGTGAGAGTAGCTTCAGTAGAGCAGAAATATTGGAAGCCAAGCTGGAAGGTAACCAGCTGCAGAAGAGGAAGCCAGTGCATTTGTTGTAGGCGGTACATCACACGATTTTAGAGAACAGGGGAACAGCTGGAATGGACTCAGTGTTTGAGAAAGGAGTTAGAAAGGAGTATGGAAACTAGGGAATTTCCTGAAAGAAATTTCTGAATTTTCTGAAAGAGAAAAAGGAAATATAGGACAGTTAGAGGCTGAGAAGAAAGGTGTCAGAGGGGAGCAATACATAAGCAATAGAAGGAAAGTGGTCGAACTGATGACTGGGGCAGGAGAGAGGGTTAAATATCTAGTGTAGAGCTGAATACTACTCAAAACTGCACAGCCCTGCCAGGGCATGTCTGAAACATATGGTGCTCCCAACAGCTCAAGTATAAGGAGCAGCTCCTTAGGTTTGCCAGTTTACACTAAGACGATCAGCTCTCAGGTTTATTGTTATCATAATGACAGAGGTTTTTAAGAGTCAGTGTTTCCGTTAAAGATACAATCACAGAGGAATTAATTAGCTGTGACAGAAGTCAGTTTGACAGTGGTACTCAAGAGAATATGATAGTTAAAAGGGAAACAATGACAACAGACAAAGCAAGATTATTCCTTTTGCAAAGCATTAGAAAACCTTGTTCATTGGCACATACAATGAATCAGGAAGTCTTCAACATCTTGGACGTAAAAGCTAAGCATATAATATGTCATTGCCATGCTGAGCAAAACCTGAATTTTTTAATAGTCTGATCACAACAAGATGGATTAATGATTGGCAGAGAAAGAAGGAACACAGAAAAATAATTCAGAGAATTAAAGGATCAAATTGATTTGGCTCTGGTGAGGCAAACAAATAATTTAAAATTTGAAGGGGAAAAGGAGGATAAGAAATAAGGACAAACTCAAACATTAACTTGGAGCAGAACTAGCAAAATATGTTCTTTCTTTCATTGTTCTTTTCTCTCTTCAACTTGTAACCTGGTTGAAGGAGACTTCAAAGTTTATTTAATTTAATTTGGTTTTCTAAGCCCAATCAAAGATGCTATACAAGTGAAAGCTTTTTCATGTGGGGTTGTTTTATATCTACAGATGATTGTTTCTATACATGTGATGGCTGAATTACAGTGTATGTGCAGTGCACCTGAAAATGCAATTGAAATTTCTTATATATGTAACACTTAAAAAAGTCAGTCTCAAGTAGTCTCAAGAAGGAATAACAGTTGATCATAGCACAAAACAGATTCCCATCAAATTTACTTTTTGGCAAGGGGGCTGTAAATGACATTGCAGTTAAAAAGCCATATGATTATCTTGTGCTCTCTTTTCAGGTGGTTTGGAATTCATGTAGGGAAGTGACATGTAGTAGATCTTCAAGTATGAGATGATGTGGACCCCACTGTAGATGCATGTCCCTTTCATCAGCAACGTGTCTTGCACAATCCATGTCCTAAAGATTCTCTCATTGAACAACAAAAGAGAGTTTTGTCCTGTCATTCTTTAGTTCCACCTTAATGCCTGTCATGGGAAAATGGCACTGGAGAGCCATTGATATTTCTTATATTTCTGTTGAGAGATCTGCTTTCCTATCATTACTTCTTTACACCATTAGTTTGAACCTTACAAAAATTGTACAGTTCTGGTTTCATTTCTGTGCTATCAAGAGATTTCTAGACAAACCAAATACCTTCTAATTTTAAACTCTCAGTGCTTTGCAATGGACTTATTCTGTTAACTGATCATTTCAGTTGCAGTGTGTTGGGGAGGGCTGCACCCACAGTATGGGTGACCTGTTGTCCTTAGGGTCTAAGTCTTGAAACAAGCATCTTAGCTTTGTTTTGTGCAAATGATGTGCTACTTCTGACTCTGCACATTCATGGGTCACCAATGCAATCTTGGTGAGTCTGATCCCTGCCACTGGGTGTGCTGTGCCAACACAGATAACAAAAGTGTCCCAGAAGAACAAGCCAGCAACCAAGTAGATAACTAATAACCCAGGTGACAGGGAGTGATATTCAAGGAAAAGACATTCAGAACACAGACCAAAATGACTCCAAGTAAGGGCTGGAGTCATCTCCTATACAGAATGATCAAAACACTCTCAGCGAGAAGTCCTTTAAGCCTCTCAGGGGTGGCAGCAAAGGCCAGATATGCAGGTGGTGCTGAGAGGGTGACTTGGTTCTCACCAGGGTGACAGAGCTAATAATATATACCCAGCAGATAGTAACATTCATCTCAGCTGTAGATTTAACAGTGATTATGAAATCTGGCTTTGTTTCTGACAGGTATTTCTGTGCCCAGGGATATTAATTCTTCTTGTACATTCTCCCTTAGCTGCTATTAGTAGCAAACTATCTTTTTTCGGCTTAGGAAAGAATGAAGTTCTTCCTAAAAGCGTGTTGACTTGCTCTCTATGTTACGGTAGATTTTTGGAGGATTTCTCTATAACATAATGCAGAAATATTTGAATGTGAATCTGATTTTTTCCAAGTTTGGGATTATTTGGATCTCAATTCTGCATAACTACTTAGTGAAACACTGGATGGCAGAAAGTTACTAAAATCAGACTGTCGGGTTTTTTCTAAAACTCTCACAGATCAAATTACAAGTTATGAGTGGGAAGGAGGGAAGAGGGAAAAGAAAAACAGAGTTATGATATTAGACCTCTGAAGAAAGTGGAGCATTTCTGACAGAGAAAGCGGAGGAAGTTTAGAGACAAGTTGATGTAAAAAAATTAAAGATAAGATGGTTATTGGATGTTAGTTTCTCTCTCAGTATGTGCTTTAGTTGATCAAAAAAATGGTTTGCAGATAGAGGCTGTTAAAAAGATTGGTAATACTGATCATAAAAAATGAATTTCTCAGATATAAAGAGTGGCTTTGGTCCAAAAATAAAATTGAAAATTAAATTATAGAAAGCAGTAATATAGCAAGATAATTGCCAGTATGTTCAGATGAGATAGCAGATAAGAGAAAATTATTCGGTAAGAAAATGACAATAGTATATAGAAAAACACTTTTTAAAAAGTCACTATTTTTATTGTCTACAGGGAATAAAACTGTCTTTTAAGAAAATTATCAGATTTTCTGGAATAAGAATTAAATAATGGCTAGATAACACAGAGCTTGCATAAAAACTTATTTAAAATCCTACTGCATAGAGAAAAAGCCTAGATATATTACTGTCATCCACAAAGCTAAAAAATATTACTTGTCTCTAATTTCTGTCAAGATGCCTTAAATTACCAATGTTTAGTGTTTTTATCATATTTTTCCTTACAATACCTGGAAGCAGATACACATGAGAAGACAGGGACTCTTATGGACAGAGCTCAGGATGGGGTTGAGCCCTGACCTGGTGAAGGCATGGTGAAGGTGCTGGCTACAGCAGTCTGAAGCTATGTGGCTGGTATGGACTGCTTCCCTACATGGACCAACACATCTGAAGGCAGTGGTGTTGTCCCACCTTGCTGTAGCCACAGCTTGTAGCTTTAGCCCATGCAATAGGATTCATCTCCTTTCCCTTTGCTTTGTAGCACTTGCACCACCAGGATGGTGCCAGGGCTACAACTACAGACTGGAGGTTAGGGTTGAAAATGGAGGGGCAAAGAAAGGACCTATCACCCCCTGCCACTGTAAATCTGCCTGTGACACCATAGCCAGGTGAGATTAAGACACCTAAAATTAAGGATCTCCATAGGTGCTATGTGCCTACGCTTCTTTTGTAGTCAGTGGAGATCCAGCCAACATTCAGCAGAATACCTGCCTAGGCTTCGTTTGCTGCAATGAGGTTTCACTGTATGGACTGTAGCATGCAGTAGCCTGAACACAGGGTCTTCTAGGGTTGTTTTGGATGCTTTGTGTAATCCTTCCTCAGTGTGTCAACTTGTTCAAGTAAGTTTTAATGCATGTAAGCAAGGTACACACACCGCTTAAAAGTGTAAAGCAGTTTTTTATTGTGGAATGTGTGCAATAGATAGCTGTGACTAATGCCTTCCTAGGGTAAACATTACTATGCTCTCCATTTCCACTAAGCTAGCAATGAGTCTTTGCTGACCAGCAATCATAAGTCAGGAAGGGAAGAATGGGACCCTGCTGTTCCCTGAACAGGCTGATCCTTGTTTCTAGTTGCCATCTTCTGACTCCCAGCTGTTTCACTAAAGCTTCTATATGTTTTCCTGTTTGCATTTTTTCTCTTGAGTTATAGTCTATGAACATTCTCACAGTTCTTCCTTATAACTTAGCAATATCGTCAGAAGTTTGAGCTGACCTTATGCAGTGGCACTGTGACAAAACCAGACATGAGGAGCAGGTAGACATACAGCTGAAGAGATAAGTAGGAGGAAGGGAACACCTAGGTGACCCAGGACATCCACAAAAGGTGAGCAGACATGGCACTGGTCCTATGGGGAATTGCACCCTCTGGAGTGGAAGCTGAAGGCCAAACAGCACATTGGACAATATTATTGGCCTATAATCCAAAACCATTAGCTCAATCCAAATGCACCACTTCTTGTCTGTCACATTAGACACTGCTTTACTTAACGTGTGTCAGATTCTGACTGTTTCATTTATTCTGGACAAGATGGCTATTCATATGTTGAACTAACATTTGCACAGACTTTCTAGGATAATGTGGAGTCATTCCACTCTAGGCACTGTAAGATGATTTGCCTTCTCTTTCTGACTCTAGCAGCTGTTGTCTTCCATAGCTCTGGCTTGCCGTTGTTACTAGTGAAACTATATTTTCTTTTTGTTTTGAAAGACTGTCTCCTTAATGTAAGACTACGATTTATGATGTTTGCAGTTGGCAGTAGGTTCTCCAGCCACTAATAATCCATACCTAATAAGATGCTGGGTGCAATGGATGTAGACAAAGCATGCAAGATAGACAAAGTGGGTGTGGTAATTGTGTTTTATCCCAAATATAAAAAGTGTTTTTTGAGCAGAAAACTAGATGAATACTATAGGTCCCTATGACTGTGAATAGAAGAATATTCAAAGGGAACATGTTGCACTTATGCATTAGGGCTCAATGCATCTTTGTACTGAGTTGGGAGGAGACTCAGTACAAACCAATACATATTGAGCTTGACTAATTTTATGGACTGTGTTGCAAAAGAGTTGATTTTTTTGCCAAATAAAACATAAATTTTAATGTAACCCTGTGTTTGCTAGCTCGAGGACCTGAGGTGAGCCTTTTTAATTGTTTTGTATAGATTGTTTGGATACTTAATAAAACACTCTGGCATAGCTACAGCTTCCCATTTCTTGCAATTGAATGTACAACAGTGAGTATTTGAACAAAACTGCAGGGCTTCTTATGCTTACAAATATGTAAAAAACAATTCAGAGCCCAGGCATTAGTTCTGCTGACCGTAACAAGAAGTAAATGGAATTTTACACTGTCAGATAAGGTACAATATGAAAAAATTACAATACTAACTAAAACTGAGGTATTTACAAAATGCTCAGGAAGATTTAGTGGTGCGGGCATCAGCTGCACCACTGAAAAGCTCTCCTTGGTTTTTTTCCTCTCCAATCTTCACTTTCATCTGCACAGGGAACAACAGTGCAGGGGCTGTTTGTCTGTAAATGATGCTTTGTTAGCACCATGTGTGTTCACGCTTATACTGAGTCCAGCACAGAGATGTGCCCAGAGTATAGAATCCATCTGGGGATTTTGGGCATTCAGTATCAGTCTGAGCAGGTGCTTCATTGGTTTTCAGTAGCTCTTGCTTGGTATGGTCTATGGAATTATACTGGCAATGGTATAATAGCTTTGATTTTTGTTTGCAAGAAGTCCTATAGGCTGTGGCCACTTGGCTTGTATATTTAGACATATTTTTCCTTTATATACCTTATGCTGTGTTCTAGTAGTGAAACTAATATGGCGAATCTCATGAAGAGATTGAGTAACTGAGAGTGCAGCAATGCAAAACACACTTCCACTGTAATATAACTAATTTATAATTTTAGATCCTGGCTCTTATCCAGAAAATCACCCAGCTTGGCAACGGAGTGGAAAATTTGCATTCTCTGTGACTGAAAGTGAGAAAAGTTATTAAGGTTAATTCAAGATCATTTTGGTTACTCAGAAGACAAAATTGTACTTGTGCCTAAAAACACTGATTTTTTTTGTGGAAACAAATAGTACTAGATTTTGTCAATATCTTTTTCTGTAAAAATGTCGTGGTTTAGCCCCACTCGGCAACTAAGCACCACGCAGCCGCTTGCTCCCCCTCCCCCTCCCCGGTGGGATGGGGNTAACTCTCCTCGGTTCATATACTGAGCATGACGTCATATGGTATGGAATAGCCCTTTGGTCAATTTGGATCAACTATCTTGGCTGTGCCCCCTCCCAGTTTCTCGTGCACCTGGCAGAGCATGGGAAGCTGAAAAAGAAAGTCCTTGACTAGTCTAAGCACTACTTGGCAACAACTAAAACATCAGTGTGTTATCAGCATTCTTCTCATACTAAATCCAAAACACAGCACTATGCCAGCTACTAGGAAGAAAAGTAACTCTAACCCAGCTGAAACCAGGACAGTAACAAGTGGTTAATGATCTGTGAATACAGTAGAATTTGTTGTTAATTTTTATAAAAATGTGATCCCCATGTGGTGTATAGAGCACTGCCTTAAATACCTCTAGCACAGAATCTATGCAGGGAAATTCAGGTCCATTATGCAGTCAACAATTTATAAGCCTCCCTGAATTTAAAACCTAGGTCTTCAGAAGGAAGGATATTGCTTTAAAATAACTTTCAGAAAATGCCACATGATTAGTAATAACCTAATGAATATTTATGAGCTATGGTCTGAAAGGAGATCACTTTAACATGATGCCTCTAATACACAATAAAAATAGAGTAAATTAAGTATTGGCCATTTAGGTCTGAATCTATATAAAAGGAATCGATTTCTCTCTTACAATAGAGCAATCCATGAATTTGTTCATTTGAATGAATGAAGTTATATTTATGTGTAAGTAAAGTAAGTGAGAGGAAAATTAGTACTTGGTGTTAAAGAGGATCCTCAGTGTTACAAATGCTTTGAGTAGACGGCAGAAAATCCATAATGATAGCTGAAAATAAAATGAGGGAAAATAAAATGAGGTAACAATGAGAAGTTGGTTATCAGCATAGAAAATCATGAAAATACTAAGCAAGTAGATTCTCTTCTAGCATTCATTCGCACATCAGAGAGCGACAGTCATAGACGCATAACTTTAACAAAATGCTTTCCTCCCGCCAAAAACCCCTTCCAGTCCAACACGGACTTAAATGACAACATAAAGCTATAAATATTTGTTTCCTGGAAAAAAAGGTATATTTAACTTGCTAATGTTAAAGAAATTTATGTGGACAAGACACTATTATAATGCAGAGGAAAAATTCTCAGTAACTGCAGCCAGGTAAATGAAATAACAAATTGAAGTGTTTGTAGTAAGCACTGTTAGAGAATTGAGCTACTATGGTGATGAAAAGCATTCAGGTAGTACATCTGGAGGGCTGTGTCCAGTTTTGGCCTCCCCAGTACAAGGAGGACATCCACACATGAAATATGGATAAGACAAATGGACTGAAAGGTGGACTGAAAGTTGGCTGTACTACCCAGCTGGGCTCAGAGTGTTGTGATCAGCAGCATGAAGTCCAGATGGAGGCCAGCCACTAGTGGTGTACCACAGGGTTTGAAACTCGCACCAGTACTGTTTAAGGTATTCGTTAATTATCTGGATGATGGAATCCTCAGCAAGTTTGCAGATGGTACAAAGGGACCTCAACAGGCTGGAGAAATTTGCCAGAAGGAGCCTCATGAAGTTCAACAAAGGGAAATGAAAAGTCCTGCACCTGGGGAGGAGCACCAGTACATGCTGGGGGCCCCCAGCTGGAAAGCAGCTTGATAGAAAAGGACCTGGGAGTCCTGGTGGACAACAAGTGGACCATGAGCCAGCAATGCGCTGCAAAGAAGGCTTGGGGGAGTTTCTTATCATTGTGAATAAATACCTGTTGGGAGACAGCAAAGAAGACAGAGCCAGACCCTTCTTTGTGGGGCCCAGTGACAGGACAAGAGGCAATGGGCCAACTTTCCTGATCACTTGTATGTGGGGTCTGTTTGTCATGGTGTTGTGCAGGCTGGCAGCCCTGATGCAATTTGTGACCAAGTCAGAGCAACCTGATTTATTTCTGTGGAAGAAAGAATAGCATAAAAAGAATGCCACAGGTGGATGTCAGAAGTTGGTATTTCTTTAGGACAACATGTTAAAAAAAATCACAGCCTGTCATTGTGAGTTCTACATATTATGGAATGCAAAGCAATATTGTTTGTATTAGGAATATTGAGAACATTACTTATATTATGTGTGAACCTTGTTTATTGCTGTGTAATTTTCATAGGAATCAGTTATATCTTCATGATTTTTTTTTTCTTTTCAAAGAGCTTTATTGGAAAATATCAAATAACATAGAATGAGAAGTAAACTAGCTGGACATCCCTCAACCATGTTTCTTGAAAAGTCTTGTTGAATTTTATCAACAGTTTTAGGCTTACTACTGTTATTGTTCACTTATATGCTTCTGAAAAATTCCTTAGGAAACAGCCGAGTGGAAAGTACGGAACAGAGTCAATGTAATTTTAATAGTAGTAATTACCTAGAATTGACATACTTAGGTTAATACAGTGGTTTTTATTGTTGTTATTTTTTGGTGTGGGTATTTTAAACTGTGTTGTCTCTTTCTAAATGTGTAGTAACTGGTAAAGCAAATAGGCTATTATGGAAAAAATCAGCAGGCATTAATTTGAGTTACCTTAAAAAATATTGTTATCGATGTGTAAAGGCCAATGCAGAAAACTTCCTACATTTTAGACACTGTTTGACTTGTTCAAACTCTGGAAAAATGACAATGTTTCTGTTTCCTTTCATAGCACCAATCACACATTAGTTATTCAAATTTGGTATGAATTCATCAGGATTTAATGCATATGGCAAACTACATAATCCAAATGTAAGCCTTAATGTAAAAATTTTCTAAACTTTGGTTTTAGACCAATTTGAATTCTGCCATCTATATGTATTTGAAGTTCTATTGATCTTGTGAAAAGTCACAAACAAAATGAAAAAAATACAGATCTGTGGTGTATGGTAAAGTACAGCCTGTCAAGTGAAGGTGACCAGCTTAGTGTCAAACCACACCCAATATGTTGATTTCTAAAACTAGATCTAGGAATTAATACATTTAGAAAAAGTAATTCTAGGAGAGTATTCAGAACCAAATTATTGAAAACGGTCCATGTATTTATACAGTAGAGATCAGTTACTTTCATCTTTATAACACTTCCAAGTAAGTACATCTTCATATTAGAAATGGTTACTTCCTCTAAGAATTGTCTTAAGGCTTTTAAGAGTCACAATGAATTAAATTTGACTGTTCTGCAGTTTTCAGTCTGTGCTGTAGTGGCTAGTCATCTGCATTGATCATATGGGGCTGGATCCTTGAAAACTGCTTATGTTTTCATAATGCTTATGTAAAGCAAACACTACTTCTTTGTTTCTGCCACATAAATTACATCTAAACATGTTAAATGGTACCCTAATCGTTTAAGTAACTGAAGTGGTAGAGAGGGTGATTTAAGGCCAGGCTGGGAAGTCATCTAGGAATAGAGAAGGATACATCTACAGCATACCCATATAATGTACCATGGAAAAAAATGGATAAATTGTGCCTATTTGGACTGTATTTTGAATGTAATCTAACTTTGAATAAATTGCCCCATTATTAGTTTCTCTTCCTTCTTACTTGAAGTAGCATAATGTGGCAACTAAAGAGGAGACCTATTAGTCCTTGTCTTTCTTTTACTGGTGAGCTTCATGCAGTTGTTTGATCAAAAGAGATATACTTCATATTCAGAAAATTAGAGTATAACATAAACCTGCTGGTGAATTGTTCTTCAGAAAGCTTTAATGTTCTTGAGTTTATCTGGTGCGCAGGTAAGGCAAACAATGATACAGATAAGTTGAAATTCTTGCTGCCTACCTAAGTTGTTTGCAAGTACAAAACTTGTTTTTCCTTAGGAGGTTTCACGCTCATGTTATTTCACTGGCAAAGGAACTCCATTGTGTTACTGTGAATACATAATGGATTTAAAGATTTTGCTCCTACATATAAGGTCTCTTACAGTCATGCTCAATTTTATTGGTATGATTGTGTTCATTATTGTTCAAAGCATAAACTTCTAACTTGATCAACTTGAGAGGTTAGTTTTTAACCTGTTTATGGAATACAGTTCACTCAGATGGGTTGCACGCAAACTGCTAAGTTTAAATAGAGACTTAATAGGTTTATAATTAGCTATGCTTTTTAACTGCCTTGCAGAGTTAACTGGGAATTGCTCTTTTGACTAAGCACTATCAGTATTACCTTGGAAAGCAGCTGCCTTGTTGATGCTGAGGTTGTCCATGGTCTGTGTGCTGCAGCTGAGTGCTGCAGGGGACAGAGAAGCAGAGAGTTTGTATCGTCAGGACAGCAGATGGCACTTCTTGGTGCAGTCCCATCCCTTGAAATCACCTGTTCTTTCTTGCAAGCTCTCATTTTGCTTTTCATTTTTATACTCTAGCCATGGAGATTTGAAGGCTAAGTCTGCACATCTTAGGTATACTCCAAGGCTTTGTAATACATTAGAGAGAAAGCCAAGGGACAGCTGCAATTCAGCTTTCTTTGCCCTCTGAGAGTAGGAGTAATAAAGTTACTACTTTTTTGTTCTGTGAAATCTGCAGAAAAATGAGTCTGTTTTGTCCCTCTGAACTATGTACTTGTCCTTTGAAGGTGAGGACTGCAGACTTTGAAAAAGTGTATCTCCTTTGACCATACAAAACCCATGTAACTGGTTAAAAAAAAGTAGCAGATTGCCTCTAAACACTTTTTTTTTAAAAAAATAGTCGCACATTTGAGGAGTATGTTTGTTTATGTACCTTTGACTTAGTCTTTCAGCTTTTCACCACAGCCAAAAGAGTGAGAAAGGTACTTAAAAAGTCCAATAAAAGTGAAAGCTGAGTTTCTCTTGAAATTGCTTATTTCATCAGCTGTGCAGAAAGTCAGTAAATACTACAGCACTAAAACCAGAGAAGTTGACAACACTTTCTTTTTACCCTTGTTTGGATTTCTGGATTAGTTCTTTTGTAGCATCTTGTTTGCTGAGGAATGCAAGGGCGATATGTATTCATGTTTAGGATTTAGGTTTTGTTTAAAACAAGCAAAAACTTATTTCACTTTTTTTCTCATGAAGCCAGCAGGGAATGGCAGACTGAGAGTGGAGATTATTTCTTTTCTAGATATATGAATCCTATATGACAAGTAACAAGAAGATGGCCTGCTACTCTCGAGTTGAAACGTTGGGCTGTGCATTATTTACAAAGGAACAAGAACAAACAAGTTGCAGCTTTAGACGGAGGAAAGAAACAATTCATGGCAGGAGCAACAGTATGAGATATCAAAGGCTACCTATTGGGTAAGAGTGGATACAAATATGCATATGCAAATATGAAATAGATAAGAGAAAAAATAATTTTATTGGATTTTNTCCTATATGACAAGTAACAAGAAGATGGCCTGCTACTCTCGAGTTGAAACGTTGGGCTGTGCATTATTTACAAAGGAACAAGAACAAACAAGTTGCAGCTTTAGACGGAGGAAAGAAACAATTCATGGCAGGAGCAACAGTATGAGATATCAAAGGCTACCTATTGGGTAAGAGTGGATACAAATATGCATATGCAAATATGAAATAGATAAGAGAAAAAATAATTTTATTGGATTTT
>VYZW01045147.1:84157-95536 GCA_013401315.1 Balaeniceps rex
TCCTATGTAAATAGTAGTGTTGGGAGAAACCCCTATGAATTCCCTATGAAAGTACGTATCCCAGAAAGGCAGGAAACCTAGTTAAGATTCATGCAGTCCTACACATGGAAATCATACCAGGTCTTCAAGAGAAGAAGGAATCCAGCTTTGCTGGTGATAGACTGGAAAGGGAGTAGCTCTTTCTCTAGAAAAGGAGGCTACTTAAAGCAGACTCTCAAGTGAACCTGCTTGCCAGAGTCTCTCAGATACTCTGAGAAAGCTGAATCATACCAGAAAGGATCTGGGTTCTGTTACTACCTGGTATGGTAAAGCTTCTCTAGGAGTGATGCAAAGATGCTGCAGGAGTCAAATGTGAAAAACCCTACATTTACCACAAGGAAAAACTCTGGGCTGGTCGTATTAAAGCACATTCTGCTATGAAGAGTACTCTTCAACTAGAGAGAGAGGGGACACAGGCTTTAGCACTTCTGCAGCACGGCAGCAGAATGGTGGAAAGGCAGTCAGGGGCTTCCGCTAAAGGGAAAGCCACAGCAAGCTGCATATTTCCACCCCACCAGAGATCTGCCAGAAATTCCTCTGTGTGAAACAGCAGTGAGTGGAGGAAGTCATCAGCTAAGGGTGGTGGAACCAGGGGAAAAATACCCCACAAATCTTAAAGTAAAATACATGATTTGACCTCATCTGATGACACTGGTTCTGGAATAGAGTGGTCTAGGATGTAGGAACCCTCTAAAGCCAAAATCGGATTCTTTCCAGATTAATATTGCTGAAAGCAGAGTGCATTTCATCAAGGAAAGAGGACTGCCAGAAGCTAAGAGGGGTTTTTACTGTTCAAAGGTTTTCAGGGACAAAGCTGATATGGCCCATACAGAACAATATGATAAATGATTTGAAACATAAAGCATGCTTGACTTCCTCCCCAGCAGCAGAAGCAGTGACAGAAGGTAGGCAAAAAAATAGATTGCTATATTTATCCCCTTTGCTATTTTCTTTTCCGTAACTGCCTCAGCTACAGCTTTGAAGGGCTTGTATCTTGTAGTTTCTAAGATCAAAATGATTGTCTAATAAACATATAGCCAAAGATAACACCATTTTATTAAGTGTTGAGTGGCTGCTTCATGGGGTGGTGAGGACTTCTGATTGTATTCTGATGGACTGTCATTTGATGTACAGCAACAAAGGTAAAAAAAGGTCACCTTTATTTGATATGTAAGAGTAGAGGGGATGGGTGATGACTGGATTTATGCAAGTAATTAACAGAGTAGAAAGATGACTTGTCAATGTCCCTTCAAGGACACCAGGAGTTTTTCTCACATTCTCTTAAACTTGACATATATTATACTATTCAAATAATTTCATTTTCTGACTGTAGAAATGAGGGGACTTTGCTAAGTCTTGGAACAATGACAAAGAAGACATGACAATCAGCACTAAAAACAATAGGCAGGAACAAAATGCCATACTGCAGTTGCTGTGAGCATCAATGTCTAGCGATGTTGGCAAGGTGTTACTTGTCTGATGTCCAGACTGATTTTCCTAACTATGTAATATGCTGTGCCAGCATGATCTGAAATCACTTCAGGTTGCTATTTTTGCCCTTTTCTTACTACTGTGAAGAAGCCCAGTACTGTCACCAATGAAATTTGTGCTTTCTAAAATTTTCTCAAAGGAAGCCACAACCTGAGTGCAATTAAGTAGGCACTGCCAATGTATCCTGGAGTGAAAGCTGGCTGACAGCCTGCTCAGTCTCCAGTTTTGATGAGCTATCCACTTTGCTCACTTCCACGTGCTACGTCTTTTCTTTCCTTTAGCAAGGCCTGCTGAGTCATATAAAAGATCCAGGCTAAAAACATTTCAGAACACATTGTTCAGTGATCATTTTGTGACTCTTACACATAAGGTTTATGCCAATTTTGATCTATAGTTAAAGTCATAAGTAATTACATATATTACAATTGCTCAGCATGACACTAGTTGGTGCTGGCAAGGACTGTGGGTGTGTTGCAGTTCTATGCGAGGTTTTCTAACTAATATCTGAGCTTTTGTGGTTCCCATAGAAGCTTACATTCCTTTAGAAACAAAATTAAGCTGAATTTTATGTTTAAAAATAAAAATATGTTTAAAGACAAGTGCCAAACTTCTCACTTTGCAGCACGTAAGACTCTTTAAATGAAAAATTTGCTGCTTCATTTGGGAAACTACTGGTGCATGAAGCTGACAGTAGAGTAGATGCTGTATTAAGAAAAGAAACATACTTTTCTTCATACAAAAGGGTCTGACAGCACTCTGGCCAGCCTAGGAAAAGAATTAGACTAATAAATTAGGACTGCTACACATCTGAATAGTGCTTCTGTGCTTGCATATGGCAGCCAAATTAATGCATTTATGAAACCACTAGGTTTTTCCTCCACCTATCTCATCTGAAGGCCCCATCTAATAGTCAGGCTTAGAGAACAGCTGTCCTGTGTAGCTGGCCTGTATGAACACCATGCCAGGTGTTCAGGCATGAATGGGAAGACAGGGAATACAAGAGTCAGTCTAAAAGATATAGAAATGAGCAACAGCTGACATGCACAAGGAAACAACAGGAAGATTACCAGCAATTCAGCCTTTATTTCTTCCCCTCATGGTCGAATCCTTGTCTGGTTGAGTGAACACATATTCATGATATTGTATAACTGACTTTAAGTCCCAGATCCAGAGGACTGAGGCTACCATGGCACACTGCATGTTCCTCACATGTTCTGGACTAGGCAGGTTTTCATCTCCTGACTACTGGAGTTGGCTTCCTACTCTACCCAATGGACAGTTCAGGATTACTTCCAGTGTGCTTGCCAAACAAAATAGTTATCTCGCAGGATCACATGAATCGCAAGTTATGTGAGTGTCATGGTACATAAATTTGTTTCTGGATCTAGAGGTCTGGCATACGAGAAGCACTGAAGTGTCACTACATCCAAGGAATACCAAGGAACCAGTATACCTTAGCATACTGAGTAAAAGAGGACTGGTTTTGTATTTGTAGGAGGGAAGTGTAGCTCAATTCAATCAAAAGAATAGTTGAAGCAAACTAAAATTAAATACGTTTGAAGTGTGTAAAACCCACCCCATCTTTAGCACAGGTGTAGTGACATTTATTCAAGTCAGTTTCAATGTTCTTTTTTGTGAGAAGATGGCATCTCCAGCACTCTCTTGAAACATGCTCTAGCATTATTCGTTATCTTTGAAATAAAAGACAGTTACACTGGTAATTTTCAAAAACTTTTCCATCAGATCTGAGAGTTTTATTGCTGTTTGCCAATGACCATTTTCCACAACAGATCTAATACTTGCAGCGTTGAACTGTCACATTCAAAAGCAGTCTATTGCAATGGTGATTCTTGAGGGCATCATTTGTTATGAATGTTCTCTTCAGACCAGTCTAGGACAGAAGACCAAGTCTTCATATTTTTTTTTCACCTAAATATGAGCGCATACACTCCAGGAAATCTGTTTTTTTCCTACTTAGAAGGGGAGTGATCTAGTGAGACGTTACCTGAATGACCACATGTGAGTTGGAGAGTGTTGATACACTCTCTTACCTTGTTATTTGAAAACAATACTATAAATAAACATCTGAAAGATTTTGATTCACAGAGAGTACTGCTGAATCCTATGGCTACTACAATCTTGAACCCTATGATTCAGCTTATCGATGTAGTCAGATATAGAATCTGGCACTGTAACTGCCTGCATGTTGGGAAATGGTTGTGCAGGCATGCTTCTACGATAATATTCATGTTTGTTACTGTTTCAGCCTTTGTTGAAAAACAATCTTGTAGGTAGATTCAGCTGAATTTGTGTACTCTTTGTTATACTTTCAAAATCCATTAATCAAACTTCCTCAGGTCTAACGGCTAATTCTTATTCCAACCACTTGTCTCACTTTTAACAGACAGTGACTGAGGTAGACATTTATCACTTGGGCATTTTGATTTCATCTGATGTTTAAAGTGTTGCTGGTAATAATAAGATGAATGCTAGTCTGATTAAAATGAGTGCTGGTCAAGTGTGACATTTTTTATTGTCTATTTAGTGTGACATTCTTCATTGCCTATTTAGTGTGACATTCTTCTGGTTAGTTCCATTGATGCATTTAGTATACAATCAAAGAAAAGTATTATTGTGCATCAATATAAAAAAGTCGTATCAGAGGAGGACTAAAATGCAAAAAGAGGACATAAAAGGTGCAAACAAGGATAGACAACAAAGGAAGTGTCTAAGACCATTGTTCAAACATTATGGGACAAAGGAGGAAGACCAAAACCCACCTGGAGATAAAACTACTTCTAGTTAGGCATAAGGGGTAACAAGAAGGCATTTTACAAGTTTCCTAACACAAAAGGAGTTTTAGAGAAAACATGAGTCTTTTGAATAGGGAGACAACATAATGATGGATGATGTGGAAGAGGTTAAAGTATTCAAAGCTTCTGCCTTGGTCTTAACAGCCACAGTCCTGGCTTCTGTGCCTACAGTTTGGGAAGCTGAAGAGCAGCCAAACATGGAGGAAGCCAAGCTACATCTACCTCAGTGTTGTGATTTAACCCAGCAGGCAGCTAAACATCGCACAGCTGTTCCCTCACTCCCCCTGCAGTGGGATGGGGGAGAGAATTGGAAAAAAGATAAAACTCGTGGGTTCAGGTAAAGACAATTTAATAGGACAGAAAAGGAAGGGAAAATAATAATAATGATGATAAAAGAATATACAAAATGAGTGATGCACAATGCAATTGCTCATCACCCACTGACTGATACCCAGCCTGATACCCAGTTCCTGAGCAGCAGCCCCGCCCTCCCCGGCCAACACCTCCCAGCATTTTTTGTTTGGCATGATGCCATATAGCATGGAACGTAGAATGACCATAGAATCATTTGGTTGGAAAAGACCTTTAAGATCATCGAGTCCAACCATACCTGTCCACTACTAAACCATGTCCCTAAGCACCTCATTTACCCGTCTTTTAAATACCTCCAGGGATGGGGACTTGACCACTTCCCTGGGCAGCCTCTTCCAATTCTTGACAACCCTTTAGGTGAAGAAGTTTTTCCTAATACCTAATCTAAACCTCCCCTGGCACAAGTTGAGGCCGTTGCCTCTCGTCCTATCACTTGCTACTTGGGAGAAGAGACCGACACCCACCTCACTACAACCTCCTTTCAGGTAGTTGTAGAGGGCGATAAGGTCTCCCCTCAGCCTCCTCTTCTCCAGGCTAAACAATCCCAGTTCCCTCAGCCACTTCTCATAAGACTTGTGCTCTAGACCCTTCACCAGCTTCATTGCCCTTCTCTGGACATGCTCCAGCACCTCAATGTCCTTCTTGTACTGAGGGGCCCAAAACTGAACACAGTACTCGAGGTGTGGCCTCACCAGTGCCAAGTACAGGGAAAGGATGACTTCCCTGGTCCTGCTGGTCACACTATTCCTGATATAAGCCAGGATGCCATCGGCCTTCCTGGCCACCTGGGCACACTGCTGGCCCATATTCAGTCGGCTGTCAATCAGCACCCCCAGATCCCTCTCTGCCAAGCAGCTTTCCAGCCACTCATCCCCAAGCCTGTAGCATTGCATGGGGTTGTTGTGGCCCAAGTGCAGGACCTGGCACTTAGCCTTGTTGAACCTCATACAATTGGCCTCAGCCCATTGGTCCAGCCTGTCCAGATCCCTCTGTAGATCCTTCCTACCCTCAAGCAGATCAACACTCCTGCCCAATTTGGTGTCATCTGCAAACTTACTGAGGGTGCACTCGATCCCCTCATCCAGGTCATTGATAAAGATTTTAAACAGAACCGGCCCTGATACTGAGCCCTGGGGAACACAACTTATGACCGGCCTCCAACTGGATTTAACTCCATTCACGAGCACCCTTTGGGCCCAGCCATCCAGCCAGTTTTTTTACCCAGCAAAGAGTATGCCTGTCTAGGCCATGGGCAGCCAGTTTCTCCAGGAGAATGCTGTGGGAGATGGTGTCAAAGGCTTTACTAAAGTCCAGGTAGACAACATCCACAGCCTTTCCCTCATCCACTAAACAGGTCACCTTGTCATAGAAGGGTCAGCTGTTCTGGCTGTGTCCCTCCCAGCTTCTTGTGCACCTCCAGCCTCCTCACTGACAGGGCAGTAAGAGAAGCTGAAAAGTCCTTGACTCAGTGTAAGCACTGCTCAGCTACAACTAAAATACCAGTGTGTTATCAACATTATTCTCATCTTAAATCCAAAACACAGTACTATACCAGGTACTAGGAAGAAAAATAACTCTAAACCAGCCAAAACCAGGACACTCAGTGAATTTGATTGTGCCAGGGATCGTTCTAACAGTGTCACTGTACAAGTGACATCAGTGCTGAGGAGTGCTTTTTGGCACATAGCCTTAATGTAGACCTCTGAACTCAAAACCACTGGAAGCCACTGTTTCATGGACGGGTATTTACTTGTCTCCAAATTGAGCTTTGTGGTGACAGCAATGAAAGGGCTTTGTTGTAAAACACATTCAATAGTGAGTTATGTAGTATATCCAAGAAAATTCAATTCCTGATCTCCTTACCAAGACCTGCAACCAGCTGAGGTCATGATTGTAAAGAAAATAAATTGCTCTAACCCAGAAGTGTGATCAAGTTTCAGTTCTAGAAACTGTCAATTTTAACAATTTCCGTTACTAAAGAGGGAGAAGCCTGTTACTCTCTTTCTGATAGTTTTGCAAACAGACTATCTGTAGCTTTCAGTTGAAAATGGGTTTCTAACTTCCAGTGAATCACACGATTCAGGTTAGTGGGCTTATAAATGCAGCAAATGAATGCCTACAGTGGTCAACTGAAAGAAACACATGAGGACATATGCAAGTGGACGTTTGAAGAACAGAGGATGGAGGAAAGACTTGCAGCCTCATCTTTCAGTCTGTACTCTAGAATTGGGACTGCCACTGACATATGCTTAGTCACTTCCACTTCCTGCTCACATTTCCCGAACAATATAAAGGCAATGAGCTCATGATCCGCTTTGCAAAGTACTTTGAGATATACTGATGAAAACTGCTAGCATGTAATGTGTTATTATCTCTCGATGACCCGAAAAGCTTGTGAGTTCAACCTGGACAGCTTTCAAACAAATCTTGTTATGATTTAACATGATTGTAGTGAATCTGACAATGATTATAATGAAGATGGGCTTCCCTTCTCAAGCCCAAATCACCATGAAGTATTATTACAATTTGCACAGAAACTGAAATGATCCATTTGAATAAAAGACTGTGGCTTGCTGAGATATGTATTTTGTCCTTTCCTTCCTTCCTTCCTTCCTTCCTTCCTTCCTTCCTTCCTTCCTTCCTTCCTTCCTTCNTTTCCTTCTTCTCTTTTTATTTAAAATTACTTCATTTAAAAGAGAAATTCTTGTTTGTGTGGTATAATTGTGCTGTTAGCAAGCAGCGTTCCTCTTTCCACCTTAATTCTACTCGATCCAGGCAGCAAGGCATCATATATCTTCATGCTAAATAGAGGTCATTTTTGGTGCTGCAGGGCCATATGAAACCATGCCAGCCTCTATGTCCCCACGATGCTGATGTCGCAGTCAGAAACAGCTGCTCTAGGAATTTTGTGTTGGAAGTTTTTTCTCATGTCTTCTGGTTTATTTACCTGCTAATAAAATTCTGTCCTTCCTATGCATTTTTTTAAAATTCCTTTGAAAAGCCAATTCCTAGGCAAAGAAAATGCAATAGGTCTAATTTCTTGGTACTTCAGTGACAAATTTTATACAGTCCTATACAGAAAATTTTTATCTCAACTTGGTAAAGAACTTTAAGGCATTGAGGGATTTTTCTATATTGAAAATGGCAATGGCAACAATAAGTCTTATCAAATAAAAAGATTAGTGAATAGGGCAGAGCTTATTGCTTGGCATTCTTCAAGGACTCACCTTGCTACAGATCTTATCAAAAGTTTTCCTTAACTTACTGGTGCAAAAATTAGGAATATGCTGATGACTGATAATGACACAAACTCAGATCACTGTTTGTATAGTGGGGAACTGAATCATCATAGGTATAATAGTTGTAGGAACAGAAAGTAAAATAGTTGTGTGATGATCATGATAAGGCTTAATAAGAATCTGCATTAAAATTAGGGAGCTCATCAGTTTGAACTGATGAAAAGTCCAGTAATATTCTTTGATCTAGGATGTCTACGAGTGATTAAGATGACAAAATTATAGAAAAGCCAAGGTGATCCTAAGACAGGTAATTTCTGGGCAATAACAGTATTACTTTACTCAGCCTTGTAAGATCTCATGTAGAATGTTACAAATAAGACAAACTCTGGATAAAGAAAATGGCTACTAAGACAGCAAGGAACAAAGATCCTATGTAGCATGAGGAGATTAAAAGAGCTTCCCTTGTTTCACTTCGCAAAAAGCTGTCCAAAAGTGGATATGATTGCTCTTTGTGAATACAGTGTAGCATAAACACCAAGAAAAGAAAAGAATTATTTAAACTGAAAGGCAGTGTTACCACCAAAACACCAGATATAAACTAACTATTCATAATTTTACACTAAAGTTTATATCAATATTTCAAATTATGTGAACAATGTGGCTTGAGAGCCACTTTCCAAAATTTAAAAAGGTAGAAGCAAATTAACCAGTTTCGCAATAGTGTTGGATGAGATTCTAGAAATGATTATGTGATGTATATTTTATATATATGTGGTTATACAATATATACTGTATGTATGATGCATGTTATAATAAGGGATGAGACTTAAAGTGTCTACCATATATATATTCCTAACCTTTAATATTCTAGTTAGGACAATTTAAGCACACAGTAAAATCTTACTGTGCCTTTAATACATGAACTTGCTTAATGATGTTGCAGTAAGCAAATGTCAGAAACTGGTGTAATATTTTATTTGTATACTTGACACATGCTCATTTTGAATGTAAGATTTGATTGCCTTCTCACATGAGTGAAAGGAAAATAAAGCCACAATGTATCAAAAAAAAATCAGCAAGGAATATTTGACTGTGGAACAGAATTGGAAAGCTGGCTATACTTTAAATGTTATGGTTTCTCTCTGTTGAAATTCTTTTTTCTTAGTGCTCACTGTAGCTACTAGGGCATATTGAAAGATCTTCTGCAAGATCATTGAAAGGAGTAATTTATGCGTCTAGGCAGGTGAAACCTGAAGAATGCCTTTGATACAGCAATTCCTACAGTACTGTGTGTGGCCCTTTAGTTTTTCAAGAATCTAATAATTTTTCTGAGTAGGTTTCTGTTTGTTTGTTTGTCTGTTTGTTTGGTTTTAATCCTTACAGCCAGTGAACTATGCAGCTTCTAAAAACCAACTTAAAGACTGCTGAACCAGTGGATCATCATGACTATTTTCACGTGAGGCACTGAAACGTGTGATTGTTAGCACAGAATGGCTGCACCTGTATTCACAAACTGAGCTGTGGCAAGGCCTGTCCTCCAGCACTTAGTCCAGCTGGTGCAGAATATCTGGTGTCTAAGTTAACAACCATTAGTAGCCTCTCAGAAAAGACAGACGCATCCAAACTGCATATTAAGAGTGGTCCCCAGCCTGTGCTAACCTTTCAGCTATGCATAGGAATTGTTTGCAATAGAAAATAATTTGGTTTGGCCCCAAAATGGCCAGGGACCATTCCATCAAGTTGAATGGTGGAAGGGATCACATTGCAGTGCCCAGGACTCAGTCTCAGCTGTGGTTAAAGTATTGGTACAGACAGAGCCTCATAGTCCTGTTTGAATCAGGCTTTTCATGTCCTACATAAGTTATCAAGTGGTGGGAGATTTAATATTTCTGATTGCACTACAGCTAAATTTAAACCATCTCCTTAAGAAGTCTTTAAGAACTGCTTACCTTAGCCCTAATGCAGCCTCAAGGCTCGTTTTCAACAAAGACCATTCTATTTCATATTAATGACTTTAAATTTTTTATAGTAACTGGTTCACTGAAGCCTCATGTCTTCAGTCGCTAATTGTTACACCATGTTTACTGGAGTAATTGATTAGAAAATATGACTTGATTGCTGCTGCTGACTTACGTATTCTGCAGTGCTGCCGAGCTTGAAACGTAGCTGATGACTTTGTCTTCTGATTTGAATAGCGGTACATTATTCTTAGGCTGAATTTAACTTCATATATACCAGTATAAGTAAGCAGATGCATGTATTTCACTTGGTATTTCCTACACCAGTAACACTAAAACAAAGAATGCATATGTACTGCATGAGACTGCACTACTACTAACAAAACATAGCATGCAGTTATATAAATTAACCAAGTGGTAAATACTGTAAAGTGACACCATCAATGTGATTCCTCTCTTCGTTTGTGTCACAAATCCCCTAAAGGGCTGAACTTGAGTTACACTCCTGTCACTGAATTCTTTGTGCGTACAATTAAATCTTTTCCCCTTCACCCACTACCCTTCACTTAACTTACAAATGGATTACTTCCCCTTCCTCCCCACAGGTATGTAATCTTGACCATCTGCTTCCATCCACTATGACTGTGATCTCTTCTTTGTCAGAATAATCTCTAGCAAGGGATAGTTAAGAGCCTTAGTTCTGAGCAACTAACTGATAGCAACATTTTTTATTGTCGGCAGCCATTACTGTAATTATGTGTTTGTGCTCGTATTCTGTTGTTGTTATGCTAGGAAGAAGGGTGTTTTTAAGGCAAAAGAAAAAGAGAACTTATAAAAGTTTAATTATAAATACTTTTGTCTTGTGTAGTGTTTCTGCTACTGAGAATATGAACAGTGCTGAATGTAATTCTGGCAACATATGACTGCATGCAGCCAGGTTATGGGACAGTATCAGTGCAGTACTTCCAGGAGTACAATTTTGCTGCAGCGAGGAATTCTTCTTTCTTCAGGATAGCGGTTACACTGTCACAGCTGGCTGTGTTCTCACCCCTGGGGATGCAGAGGGGAAAAGGAGGGGACTAAACACAAGAAAGCTTATGTGCTTGAATTTGAGCCTGAAGTTGTGGTACAAAATGCATGTTACTGCCTAACCCAGAAGTCAGCCTGGCCTCCTTGATGCTTATATTTTAATTGTCAAGTTTCCCAAGTACTTAGAGCTTCTATATGATAACAAGTGGCTCTTTTTTCCGGGCTGAGCATTTTCACATATACCTCAGACCAAAATCCAAACAGCACTTCTACCTCCAGTCACTCCTTTACTAAATCCCTCACAATTACTTAAGAATGTAGTCCCAGAGTATCTGAAATTCCTGTAATCAGCTTTTAAAAAGTAGAGGGGTAGGGATGGTGTTGGCCTTTGCTTATCTAATAGTAAGTACTTACTTTTCTGGAGAGAGAGATCCTGGT